>JAJJWW010010292.1:0-69458 GCA_023531295.1 Papaver armeniacum | reverse complement strand
TCATAAATGAACGACAACATCAATTCAATGAGATCTGAGTAGTCCATCGTTTGCCGGGGCTGGCATAAAAACCCGACGCTCATAGGAACTACAAGGAATCGTTCGGTCGGTGATAAAGATGGTGGGGAATCGATTTTTGGTTGATTTAGTGTTCATTTCCAGGTAAAGGTCGATGGGTTTTTCAGTTCAACTCTCTTAGACTTTCGGTTTTTCTTCCTAGGCCTTTTGTCCTTGAGTTTACAGTTCCTTTTATCCTTTTCATTCTCTTCGTTTTGGGTTCACATCCTTTGATTTTAGACCTTATTAATTTGATAATTTTAGTCTGATAAACGTTCCTTAGCCTGGCTTGTCTCTGGATATTGCTTTGTATCTTAATTTTGAGTTTTGGTACTGTGATTTCTTTTTCACAGTTGATCTTTTCCAGTATTTTTGTTTTGTTGTCGTCTCTTTCACGACAGTTTTATGATGAAATTCCATTTTCTTCAAGCTGGAATTGATCGTTTGATCTTTAGTTCATTAATGGTACTTTTCTGTTTCGGCGTTAGGTTGTCGCCGGTATCATAGTCTTCACTGTAGCTGCAAGTATTCACCGTAGCTTTGTTGTGTTTGCAAGTAATCACTGTAGCTTGTTGTTATTGCAAGTAATCACTGTAGCTTTCTGTAGTTGCAAGTAAAATTGAAAAAGCAGAAATGTGTTCGTGACGAGCGGGGTGACGTTGACTAGTAGATTAGGTGTCTTTTTGCTTTTCCCATTTTTAACACGTATAGAGTTAGCCTCGGTAGTCTTTGGTCTTTTAGTTTTTCTCGCCCTAGATTGATAGGTCCTCTTGTTCTAGGCCTTGTTAGTGTTGAATGTTTTTACACAACTTTTGTTAATAGTTAGTAATGATTAATCACTAATAGGTCTTTAGGAAGCTAATCCGAATTTCGCGTATTTTATTTTGTGAATCTCTTTTGTTGACATTTATTTCATTTAAAAAAAAAAAAATGATTTCCCCACCATTCTAAACCACGCCCTAATCCTAATGTGGTCCAAGAGCGCACGTCAACGATGCCAGCCCAGGTAAGTAACACAAATTAAAGTCTCTTTTAAGTATTTTAGTCTAGAAATTTGCAAATTAATTCAAAGTGTTTATAGTCATTCCCACCGTACCAAGTTTAATTTAGAGCCGGTACCGTTTCATTCTCATAATTCCTTTTATTACGTCATCCACATCAACTCTCTTCAACATCCACTTCTAGATTAGCGAGTTTCTTCCCTGAAGTTTTCTATTAATAAACTTTACTCACCCAACTAGTTTCTCAATATCTGTGGCCACTTTGATCCCAAGTACAATCCCAACTACAACGACCTTTCAAAACCACCGTGAAAGCCCGTATGTGACCTTTTAAAATCTTCGTCAAAGCCCAAATTCTTACAGCAATTTATCCCTTCTTATTCAAGTCACCCAAAACGCTCACCCAAGCCCAAAACCATTTTAAACCCAATATGAACATTCTAGCCTGGAATTGCCAAGGCATCAACAATCAAACTTCAATACAACATCTTCAGGATATAGTATCATTGCACAAACCCGAGATCCTATTCCTTTCAGAAACTTTAGCAAATGACCGACATATGTCAAATCTTGCGCGATCACTTCCATTCCAAAACCTAACCTCGTTCCCAAAGTAGGTCGTAGAGGTGGACTATGTCTCATGTGGAACAACGTAAACATTCGGGTACTTCTCCGAGTCCCAAAGTTATATTCATGTCATTATTACTCCCCAGACTCAAGGACAACCATGGCTCTGCACAGGCATCTATGGTCCTCCTCATCCAGATGCGAGGACGGATTTTTGGCAAGATTTCCAAACAATCTTCCCAAACCATAACATCTCAACTCCTTGGCTCTGATAGGGATTTTAATGACATAATGGACCAATCGAGAGAAAAAGGCGGCAGACAAGTCACATATAGTCGACTCAACCGTTCCTAACAATGATAGACCAAATGGGTTTCATCGATCTAGGATTTCGAGAGATCCATTTACTTGGACAAATAACCAACAGGGTCAAGACAACATCATGGAAAGACTGGATAGAGCAATTGCAACCCAACACTGGATCTCAACGAACCCTCATGCTGCAGTCACCCACCTTCCAAGGATCGCATCAGACCATGCACCCATCTTGCTACACACCAAAGCAATTGACTGGCAAGGGCAAAAATTACAAGTTTGAGCATCTATGGCTAACACATCCACAGCTCAAGCAAATCGTCGAATCCGCATGGACACAACAAACCGGCTTTCGATTCTCGCCACTGGATCTTCAACTCAGGTTAATCACAACAGGACAAACACTAATGGACTGGAACAAAGACACCTTTGGACATCTTCCAAAGTTAATTCGCAATTCAACAACACAAATTAAGATGGCTCAACATCAATGTGCTATTCACATCGGAGAAGAACTAAATTTGTGGATAAATCGCGAGAAGGACCTGCGAAATCATCACCTAATTTTACTTTAATGCCATGCAACATACTGGCAACAAAGGTCTAGAATACAATGGCTCCAATCAGGAGACAATAATACAACCTTCTTTCATACCAAGGCAACCATACACCGAAGCCGCAACAACATAAAACAACTACAGGATCATCAAAACAACTGGGTCATTGATAAGGATCAAGTCATCCAGCTCATCCTCGATCATTTCACGACTCAATATTCAGCCCCAAGCACAACTCTGGACGAAGAACTCTTTCAAGATGTAGCTCCACGATTGACACCTTTACAATGTGACCAGCTCTCGGCAACCGTAACAGTAAAGGAAATCAAGCAAGCGTTGTTCTCCATCAACTCTAAAAGTGCTCCTGGTCCAGATGGATACACCAGTAAGTTTTTTAAAGTTTTTTGGGACACCACCCATATTCAATTAATTGCTATGGTTCGAAGTTTTTTCGATAATTTAAACATCCACCCTCTCATGAACCATACAAACATTACACTAATTCCGAAAGTTGACAACCCAACAAAACCATCCCAATTCAGACCTATAAGCCTCTCGCAATGTCGGTTACAAAATCATTTCAAAAATCCTAGTCAACCGCTTACGCCCTCTTCTTCCATTCTTAATAAGTCCATATCAAAGTGCCTTCGTCCCTAAGAGATCCATACAGGATAACATCACAATTGCCAATGAGCTTTTTCATCACATCAAAACATCTTCA
Organism: Papaver armeniacum; assembly: GCA_023531295.1. Taxonomy (NCBI): domain Eukaryota; kingdom Viridiplantae; phylum Streptophyta; class Magnoliopsida; order Ranunculales; family Papaveraceae; genus Papaver; species Papaver armeniacum. The sequence goes on along the minus strand of JAJJWW010010292.1, from coordinate 66,240 downwards.
ACCACAAAACACCCCAAAATAGCTCTTAAACTTGACATCCAAAAAGCTTATGATAGCACAATTTGGGATTCATCAAAAAGCTTTTACAAAACTAGGTTTTCCATCAATATTTGTGGAATATATCATGCTATGTATCAAATCGGTAACTTACTCAGTCAACATCAATGGTACACCGTATGGATTCATTACTCCTACCAGAGGCATTAGACAAGGTGATCCCATATCTTCCTACATTTTCCTTATATGCGCGAGAAATTCTATCAACAAATCTTGCCAAAGCCGGAGGCGTGAAAAACCGGTTAAAGGAATCGGATATCAAAAAGGCACCCCGATCCTACACCTAATGTATGCGATGATTTACTCATCACATACACAGCTACCAGGGAAAGTAGCAACCACCTTCACGTAATTCTTCAATCATACGGTTCTTGATTTGTCAAATTATCAACGCAACAAAATCAACCATCATTCGCCGACCAAGACTACACCACATAGATACTCTTCACCAATTCTTCGGCATGCCAACCACATCAATTCCACCCGTATACTTAGGAGTTCAATTCAAACACGGAGAACCTCAAGTCACATCTTTGAACCACTACTCCAAACGATTGTACGCAAAGCTCAAGGATGGATCACAAAATGCCTTACCCTGTGCAGTGACTAGTCCTAATAAAAACCTCATTAACACCAACTTCAAATCACCTCATGCAAACACAGATTTTCCCAATCCATATTCACAAACAAATTGATCGAATCACTAGGAATTTTTTCTGGGGTCATGATTCTTCGGTCCGAAAACTTCACCCATTAGGATGGAACAAGCTAAACAAGCCAATAGCGGAGGGAGGGTTGGGCATCAGGAAAAGTAGTCATCACAATAAAGCTCTTTTCATGAAAAAAATTTGGAACATTCAAGACCAGCCACATTCCATTTGCTCAAGCCTCTTCAACGAGAAATACCTCCACCATCAGCCTATAATGCAAAGTACAATTTCAATACCTAGTACCGCAAGCCCGCAATGGAAACAAATGGCATCTCTCATACCAACTATCAAAAAGCAAATATTTCACCAAATAGGAAATGGTTTAGATACCCTTATCCAAGCTAATTGGATACCTCACTTTCAAAACCTTGATCCAATCCAATGCGCTCCTATTCAATATGTCGCAGAATTAATCGACCCCATATCTCACAACTGGAATCACGATCAGCTAAACATCCTACCCAACGCTGCCACCCAACATATTATAAATATTCACCTTCCCCTTAACAACATCTCAGACAAAATTATTTGGCCCCACTCTAAATCTGGTAAGTACACCACAGCGTCCGGGTACAGCTGTCTAATCCAGCAAGAAAACAACTCTCTCCCACAACCTCACCTCAACCCCTTCCAAACACGAAATTCTTATGGACCTTACCGTGTCCGCCAAAAATACAACTTTTCTTGTGGAAATCTATAAATGAAGGTTTGCCAACCTTCTCTCTACTCCATCACATCAATCTCTCCACTTCCAACCTCTGCCCCCGTTGCAACTCCGAGCCTGAAACAACCAATCACATGCTGATTCATTGTCCAGTGGTTATGTCCTGCTGGAACACCCTCTCTAACCGCATATCAACAACCCAACCCCAAGGTAACCAACAAACAATTGTCATAAACCACCAAACAACCATTTCTCAATTACTGCGAACTCGAGCTAATACCTCTTCTATCACACCCTGTTGTTTCCTCTTGTGGTCTATATGGACAACCAGAAATGAGCTAGTATTCAATCAGACACACTCCACCCATGACGACATCCTGGCAAGATCTTTCGCACAACAACATTAATTTGAATGGGCAAAAGTGATCTCCCCTCCAGTTCTCCCCGGGGAGCTTCCTTGCAGATTGACAACGAACACAACAAAATCTTTTACAACCATTCAAGTGGGTTGGAGTATCCCAACATCAGACTGGTTTAAAATAAATACCGATGGAGCAGCCAGAGGCAACCCGGGAATAGCGGGAGCAGGATTCATATGCAGGAACTCAAGCGCGCAAACGGTTTTGGCTATTGCACAACCTCTAGGTATAACCACAGCGCTAACGGCGGAAACTTGGGCCGCAGTGATAGCAACCAGAGCAGCAAATGAAAGAAATTGGACTAAAGTCATATTCAAGACGGACTCAGAAAATCTTGTGCACTTCATTAAAACTCCAAAGGAAGCTCCATGGTATATCTCTGCAATGATTGAAGAAATCATACATCGAATGCGTCAAATACCATGCTATGTTATTCAACATAATTATAGAGAAGGAAACCAAGCAGCGGATGGACTGGCAAACTTTGCAGCTGACGGCAGCCAAGCAAGAAACCTATCAACATCAATTTGGGAACAAACGAATCCGGTTTTTCTTAACCAAATTCTTTTGAGCGACTCTATGGGAATCACATTCCCACGTGTAATAACAATTTAGTTGGTTTTTATTTTATTACATGCTTCAAAAAAAAAAAAAACAAAAAAAAACAAAAAAAAACGTGCCCAGCATATTTCCATGAAAATTTGATAATTGTTAAATTCGAATTGCAATGAAGGCATGAATTAATGTCTTCCTACGTAACAATTGGAAGGGTTAAGTGCAATGCTCAACAAGAAACATATTTATATGAATTTTTTTTCGAAGAAAAGATTATTATATATACTAAAAAGAAAAAAGAATTTTACACAAAGCAAAGGGTATTACACAATCATAAGAGTTTCCCAATTGCTCCAAATGAGATTAGGAGAGACAAACTTAAAAGTATCGGAATCACAAGACCACACATAAACAAGTTGTTTGATAAGATCAATAATCTCATTCGCCTCCTTCTTTCTAGCTCCAAAAATTCTCCCGTTCCTTTCCTTCTACAGTCTCCAACAAATTGCATAATAGATAATCCACCATACTGATTTACCTCTACCTCTCAAAACATTTGTAGTCCAAGCTTCAAACAAATCAAGAAGAGACCTCGGCATTGGTCACGAAATACGGAAAGCTTTAATGAAATAGTTCCATATCTCGAAAGAATAAGGAGACTGCAAGAACATATGATCCGTTGTTTCTCTTTCAGATTTACAGAAAACACACAAATCACTTCCTATCTCCATTCCTCTATGCCTTAACATGTCCCTAGTTGGAAGAGAATTATGAAAAGACGCCCAAATAATAAAACTGACCTTATGAGGAATATTGTTCTTCCAAAGATGCCTCACGAAACTGCACATCTCAATCTGTCCGGCTAGAATAACATAGCATTGTGCCGTACTAAAATTCTCCATAATAGACATCTCGTCTCCATTGTCCACCAGATTTGGGATTCGAACATCACGCCTAAGAAGATCCCATTCGAGCTGCTCATTAGCATTTAAAGCTCTTTTAAAAATACAATGCCAACTGTTTCCTCTAATCATCTCTGCTACAGTGACATCTTTATCCCTCACTACCTTAAACACCTCCGGAAAAATGTCTTTCAAACATCCGCCATCAATCCATTTATCCTTCCAAAATCTGATTCCATTTTCGTCATTTACTGTAAACCGAGCCATGTTTTGAACTGTCGGAGCCATATTCACCACATTCTTCCATAAACTTCTGCATTGGGGAGTAGAATCAACATCTGGCATTAGTAGATCACTATTTTGCTTAAACTTATCTTGTACTATCTTCTTCCATAGGGTATTTTTGTTTTTTCGAATACCTCCATATCCACTTTATCAACAACGCCCGATTGATTGTCTTTAAGTTTCTCACACCCAACCCCCCATTTTCCTTAGGCAAACAAATCTTAATCCAAGATACTCAAACTAACTTTCTTCGTCCTTCAACTGCTCCCCATAAGAAATTACGCATGATTCTAACCATTCTTTTCTCCACATTAACCCGTAAGTGAATGAGAGACAAGTAATTAATATGTAAACTAGCAAGACAACTCTTAATAAGAACATTCTACCTACTCTATTTAACTTCCTCTTCTTCCATGTAGCCAACTTTTGCTCCATTCTTGCCAAAACGTGCTCCCAAACTGAAGTGTTACGCCAATGTGCCCCTAAGGGCATACCGAGGTAAGTAAAAGGAAGCTTCTCTGTCTTGCAACCAAGCTCTCTGGAAAGGACATCAATAACATTATCTGCACCAACACTAATCATAATAGATTTCTTCAAGTTTAACTTCAAACCAGTAATCGTTTCGAAAACCGCCAAAATTATTAGTAGTCTCCTAACTTCTTCCACATATTTATATGACTATTATTAGGTAGGTTTATTTGACACAATCGTGGATGCTACGACAGAAAGGACTTCACTCCGCTATTAGATCGTACATCAACTAACGAAATTAATCAGTGGATGACCTAAATGGGTCTTATTTTACAAGGGGGTTGTCAAACGAGATTTCTATGGACTTTCATAGATTTTTAATTTGAGTGACTCCCAGAGATTCTATGAAAATCTAGAGATTTCTAGTGATTCTCTGAGAGAATTTTAGAGTCTTTGCGACTTGTAGAGACAAAAAATGAGATTTGTAGGGACAAAAAAATGAGACTTGTAGAAAGTTTATTACGTGATTTGTAGAGACAAAATTGAATAATATCCCCTGATTAATTCCAAACATTACCGATTTTTTTTATTATTCATGTTACAGTAATAATAAAAGTACCATGACCACCTAATGAAATATGTGTACATTGCCAAAATAAATCTCATTGTTGTCCTATGCCTAAATTTTCATTCACTTTATTCTACTCGTCCCACATTTTATTTTCTATGCTATCTCATCACTAATTTTCTACAGAGTTTTCCAACAACTTAAAATCGGAAAAGAAAAACTAATAACTTATAAAATGTATATTTTAAAATCGATATATATCACAAAGACTCACATAACCGATTTTAAAATATATATTTTCCAATTTAAAAAATCACTTTATTCCACAAAAACTCACATAGTCTTGAATACCCCTTTCCAAGTGGCCCTTACTGCACAAGGAGAGAGAGAAAAGGTTCACTCCCAAAACCAAAAAATCTTCAAATTTCCAAGTCTCTCGAAATATCACCTCTTGAGGAGAGATTTCTACCATGCCTATTTTCAAAAAAAGTCTCTCCAAATCTCTGAAAACAACAAATCCATGACTTTTAATTCTCCTTCGAATAACAGGAGGGTTGGAGTGACTCTTATGAAATCCTAATCCAATAACATGGAGTTTCAGAGAATTTAAATGACTTGAAAAAAGTCTCTAACCAATAACAAGAGACATTAAGAGACTCTCTGAAAGTCTCTATGGACTAACAGTAGATTTGCGAACTCCCTAGAATTCATTCTAAATCTCATTTGACTAACCCCCTGTTATTCTTTCAGTGGATGGCCGAAAATAGGACTTATTTTATTTCATTTTTTACTTTGGAAGATAATTTTATAAATATGGTAATATTATATACTAGGTGCACAGCAAGCACTACTAGATAGTAATCCTTGCTCGGCACCAAGGATAATGCTTTTTGTTTACCTGTGAGTTTTTTTTTTTTTTTTTAAAGTTTTTTTTTATTTTTTTTTTTTTTTTTTTGCAAAAATAGAGTTTACTCCATTAAAGAATTATAATCATTTGGCAATAAGTTGGTGGGTAGTCTGGCAACAAGCTAGGCACCAATATCCTTTTTGATAACTACCCATATTCTATGAAAAAGAGCACTGTCTAACTTATAACTAGCGTCATGATTCATTGATAGTTTCTTTTTTTTAAGGAGTTGATATTGCACGACTCCATATCCATTTGAGTCGATCAAATTTGCACATTTACGTGAGGCTTCATTTTATAAAACACAAAATTGGTCAAAAAGACCAAAATCAACAATTTCTGGGTGAAAAAGACACTTAGGTTTTGATACTGTTTAAATAGCCAAAAATTAAAAAGATACTGTTTAAATGGACAAAAATTTAAAAATAGGCAGGATGTAACCAGTTTCATCATGTCCATTTTCAAATATTTTTTCTTATTTTTTATTTTACACGGGATGCATCCAGTTTCATCCTTGCTATTTTTTAAGTATAAGCCAGGATGAATCCAGTTTCATCCTTGCTAAATTTTTTTGGCTATTTCACCCGTACTTTTTTTACTCGTCCATTTGAACCGTGTTTTAAATTTTTTTGGACAAATGACCCATTTTCTCTTTATAAAAAAAGTATCCATAAAAGGGATTCCCTCCCTTCGGGACCTTCGGACCCTACGGTCGGTCGGCCCAATGAACTTAAAATTATGAGCAAGTTAGAAACAGTGTCGGCATTGAACATAGGACAATGCCGGTACAATATGCCGGCATACTCAATAAATAGAGGACAATGCCGGGAATGGGTGCGGGCATGCTCGATAAATAAACCGCAATGCCGTCATTTAATTACGAAAGTATTGACTCTATGTTTTTTAAAGTCTGCGGCATTGTAAGTTTGGTATAAGACTATGCGGAAAGAATATTTTGTGGAATATTCTTTCATAGGTAAAAATTAAATTTAGAGCTGGCATCGATATCTTCTTTTAAAACAATGCCGACATGTATTTTAAAATGGGGATATGGTTTGTCGGCATGGTTGTAATATGAATACTATGCCGTTAAGGGATTTGCTGGCATTATATTCATTACGACAATGCCGGTATTAAGCCTTTTTAGCTGTAAAAATGGCGAATTCAAGAGAATTTTTTTCCAATACATTAACACTTATACCTGAGTATTGGGAGTGCTTGCATTTTGAGCATGTTTACTTTCTTCGGTTGCTTCTTCAAAGAAATCTCCATGCTCACAAATATCATGATTCAAGGGTGTTTGATACACAAAAGTTGTAAGTAAATCGTTATCATTAGCCGAAGATTCAAGACAAATCCTTTGTTATGGTTGAGCTAAAGATTCAACAACATTTCTTTCTTCACTATCATTAACCATTTTCACCCAAAACCTTTTCTCTCAAAAAATTTCCCTCTACGTACTCCCACCCAAATGATAATGAGGATCCAATGACATGGTCATATTGACATAATCATGACATGGTTTGGCCATTTTTTCTACAAAATCCAAGCAACAACGAGTTTGAAGCTAATTTTATGGTGACACTTTCCACTTATATAGCTCTACATTCCTGGCAAAATGGGAATATTCCGATATACGAAACTTCACCATCCACAAAATTTAATTTCAACCGTTAATCTTCAACAGTTGATATTCAAAATGGTAGATGGTAGTCTTATATATTTTGGAATGTCCTCGGTTTTTGTAGGAATGTAGAGTTATATAAGAGCCAAAAAGTTAACTTCAAATACATTGTCACTTGGGTTTTGTACAAAAAATGGCCAGCCTATATCATGATTATATCAATATAACCATGTCATTCGATAATTATAATTAACCACCAAACATAATTAATGAAGGGTAGATTAAAAATTATACTCCCTCCGTCCCACATATATAGGGGGAGAGAGACAATTCTCTTAGATTAAGAAAATTGCATGGGATTTATAATTTTATATGCTTTTTCTTGTTTTAGCCTTCGTCTTATCTCCAACACAATTACCTATGTACAATAAATATGTGTATATATGGAAAAATTCATCTTGGAAAGCAAAGTCCGCCTATTTAGTGGGACAAACAAAAACCAAAATTCCGCCTATATAATAGAGACGGAGGGAGTATCAATTACATGGATAAGGGATGACTCTGATTTAAATTCCTATTTTGTCCCATTATCATATCCCCAGAGATTGGGTATACCCAAACTAATTGGGGTATACCCAATAAGACAAAAACGGGTCATTTAGAAGTAAAACCAAGCCACCCCTTAACCTTGTATTTTCTAAATGGCTAATATGCCCTTGTTTAATTAACACTAAAAAATCTGATTAGCTTAATTAATTGAGTTTAGATTAAAATTTTGAAATTATGAATTCATTAGTGTTTAACCTGTCTTATGAGTTCGATTTGGATCAAAAAAAATTGTTTTGAAAATGTGAAAAGTCGGCAAGGTCGACGTTTGAATAAGGTGCCTATGTTTACGCGGCATGGTAGACGTTTAATAAGATGCCGACCAATTACAGCCGGCATTGTCTACGGATGAAGAACATGCCGACTATATCCTAGGCAAGGTCTGCGGATGAAGAACATGCCTAAGAACATATGGCCGGCAAGGTCGATAAAAAATACCCTGCCGACTATACGATTCTTGACATACGAGAGAAGGTGTTACAAATGCATGATTCGCTTCTAAGATACTAATTTCATAACCTGCCCGACTATATTTTAGTCGGCAAGGTATAGAGATGAATATCTTGCCGACCACAATTGTTAAATTCAGAGATGAAAAGTCGGCATGTTATTCAACCTTATACCCCGCCGAGCTATATTTTTTTTGGTCGGCAAGGTCGACAAAAAAATACCCCGCCTTTTGGTTCGTTTTGATTCTTCGTTTTTTTTTTTTTTTTTTTTTTTTTTTTTGGATTTCACATGTATAGTTAGAGTGTAGAAGAAAGATTTTGATTTTTTTTTTTTTTTATATGTTTTGGCCGGCAAGGTTTTTAGTATGGGTAATTTGGTCTTTTAACACCTTTTAGACACCCCTTAGCACACTCTTTGGATGGGAACAAAATGGGTATACCCCAATTAGTTTGGGTATACCCCAATCTCGCCAGGTATCATATCCCCAGTTGCACATTCTTAAAGTGGCTCTTACTAAACTATGAAGATTCACCACTAATAATAAAAGAAAAAGAAAAGTATCAAGATTCACCATTGACTTTGAAAATAATACTAAACTTTGAACAGAAGAATTTGTTTTACTTTATATTTTATTAAATAAACTTTTCTGAAAATGCTTATCGGTGACATACACATAGCATCTTTTAATTGGCGAGAACAGTGGGATAAAGGGTTTTCGTGTACACCAGATAGTGTCATTTATTGCAAAGATTCATTTTCATTTATAGCTCTCTCAGGGTATATCCCTTTTAAAATACCTTCAAAAATTATGACTTTCCGATGAGTCATGAGATAGGTGGTAGGCAGTTCAAACTCTATAAATAGCTCCTCAAGAGAAACACCATTCACTAAAACTTCAAGAAAACCAAAGTGGGAGAGATAAGAGACGACTAAAATAAGAATTTAGTCTGTGAGACGAAAATGAAAGGGAAAAATGTGAAGATGATTTCTTTGATAGTGATAGTGATAGTAATGTTGGGAATGTTCGTAGAAGAAAGCTCTGCATGGGACTTCGACAAGACCTGCTATGTAAAATGTTTGGCGGGTTGTGCTTGGAATCGTACTGGCGACGAAATTTATCAATGTCCCTTTATTTGTGTGCCAAAATGTTGGATCAGTGATACTTCTCCTAACTCTTACAATTTCTACTGCCAATATGGTTGTGCTATCTCAGAGTGCCTCAAGAAAAGCACTCCCAAGGATCCTCGTGGAGACGAAGTAGAACATTGTGTCAACTCTTACTGCGGTGACAAGTGCAAAAAATAAGCACTTCTTTATACGTTGGATTATATGATCTATGAAGGATCTTTTTTTAATCAAATAAGAGAAAATATGAATGTGATCCATCATTGCTCGATTTATATTGGATTTTAGTTTTTTGGGAATGTGATGTGATCCAATGATTTTACTCCATCTTAAAGTTTCTTTAAAGTTTCTTTACGTTTTTTAGATTTTCCCTTGTGTTATAATCACAGGGGAGAAAAAGAAACAAGATGATGATATTTATCAAACCGCTCCAACTGTTATGATCAAGGTCGTCGATATCTACAAATTGCAGCATTTTTGTACATGCAAGTAGATTTTTCATTAATATATCCCCCTTTGACAAACCGAGCGACTAGATTGATAACAATTCTTTTAAATTTTACCGTTGTACTCCGTTGTGCTGCATTAAACAAAGAAAAAAAATAGGACCTCATTTTTTATTTCTTTAGCTGAAACTTGGCCATAATAATTTATTGAGAAAGGCAAGGAAAAAAATACGAGGGGACTAAGCCAATACCTCAAAAAACAACAAAAAGAGATAACACATGAAACTTAACATTTTCTTTTTGAACCATGCATTTTATTAATAGAAGATTAGGTTACAATTTGACGTGGATATGTGGTACCCGCCGAGTCATGGAAGATGACTTGACTAATACAAACCGGGATTGCCTGGTCCCAAATTTTGGTTGAAAAGTTTCCCATTTGACTTTCGTCTGCCGCCTGATTTGCCAAGCCATCAGCTGCTTGATTTCCTTCTCTATAGTTGTGTTGGATAGCGACCTGCGGAATCTGTCGTATTTTATACTTTATTTCTTCAATCATCCCTGAGATGTACCAAGGGGGTTCAGTAGCTGATCTGACGAAAAGCAGAAGGTTTTCTGAGTCCGTTTCGAAGAGAACTTTTGGCCATTTCTTTTCTGTTGTTGTTCTTGATGCCAAAAGCAGAGCCCAAGTTTATGTATTTAAGGATGTTGTAACTCCTAGAGGTTGAGCTAAAGCCATAATTGTTCGTGCTTCAGAATCTCTACAAATGAGACCCGCCCCTGCGAAACCTGGATGTCCCCTGGCGGCCCCATCTATATTACAGGGAGGTAGTCAAATAAGATTTTTATAGACTTTCATAGATTTTTTATTTGAGTGCCTCCCAGAGATTCTCTGAAAATATAGAGATTTCTAGTGATTCTCTGAGAGTGTTGTAGTGAGTCTTTGTGACTTATAGAGACAAAAAAATGAGATTTAAAAAGAGTCTTTGTGATTTCTAGAGAAATAAATAAATATTGTATCTAAATAAAAATTTAAAACATCTACTGATTTTTCTTATTATTCACGTTATAATGTTAATCAAAGTGCCACAAATACATAGTAAAATATGTGTTAATTGTTCAAATAAATCTCACTGTTTTTTTTTTTGTCTACAAACCACAAAGGCTGTTTTCAAATCCCATTTTTTTTATTATGCACGTTATAATGTACCATGAATACCTAGTAAAATATGCGTCGTTGTCAAAATAAAGAATCTCAATGTTGTCCTATGCCTAAGTTATTATTCTCTTTATTCCATTCATCCCACATATTAATAAAAGTACACTAGACAGCATCTTGTCGTTGTAAATGGCCCATTCTTTGGTCATCAGCTCAAACAAAAAATGAGAAAAAAAAATTTGGTCATGCTCTCAAAAACAAGTATTCCTAAGGGTGCACACGGTACGGTTCGGCTCGGTTCTTGACGAGACCGAGTACCTGTACCTCCCTAGCCTCGGTTCCAAAATTTTGGACCGGTACCTGTACCTTGTACCTCGGTTCCGGTTCCATTCGGTACCAGGTACGGTACCAAGTACGATACCGGTTCCAGTCGGTTCTTTTCGAGACAGAAATATGTCTTTTTCTCTTAACTCTTGCAAATCTGATGAACAATTAATAATTACAAATCTGAAAAAATCAAAAGATTAAAGGTAAAATTATTAGATTCAAGAGATTCAGAATTATTACAATTCTTAAAATAGGAGAACTGAATAAGAATTACCGTTTGAATCAACACTTACCCTAGTTTCATAAGAGAAGATTGTCGTCGCTCGTCTCTGTTAATGAAGATCTGTTAAAAAAATTAATTCGTCTCTGTTACAAATTTTAATTACAAAACCCTAGTTTCAAAATATCTAAATAGGAGAACTGATTAACTGAATCAACACTTAACCTTTGAATCAACACTTGTAATGGAGAAGAGAAGATTTTCGCTCGTCTGTCGTCTCTGTTAATGAAGATCTTCAGTTCAGTTCGCCTCTTCTCCTTCTCAGACAGAGAGGAGACGGAAAAAAAAGAAGAAGAAGAAAATGAGAAGAGAAATCGAGAAACCCTATAATGTTTGCTTATATACCCCCTCTAATCTAACGGCTAATACTATCCCTTATCCCTTAAATCTAATCTAGCTCTAATAATTCGGGACTTTCGGTCCCGTGCAACACAGTACATGTCTTGGACCGTGTACTGCCCCAGACCTCGGTTCCTAGTTTTTGAGTACCGGTACACCACCTTGTACCTCGGTTCGGTCCAAAACCAGGTACGGTTCCACCGGTTCCGGTTCGGTCCGTCGGTCCGGCTCGGTTCCTGTGCACCCTTAAGTATTCCCCATATAATCAAGTCTCCCAAAATATCACCTCTAGGGGAGAGATTTCAACCATGCCTATTTTCCAAAAAAAAGTCTCTCCAAATCTCTGAAAAACACAAATCAATGACTTTCAATTCTCATTCGAATAACAAGAGTGTTGGGGTGACTCTTATGAAATCCTAATCCAATAACATGGAGTTTTAAGGAATTTAAATGATTTAAAAAAAAGTCTCTAACCAATAACAAGAGACATTCCGATACTCTCTGAAAATCTCTATGGACTAACAGAAGATTTGGGAACTCCCCAGAAGTCATTTGAAATCACATTTGACTAACCCCCTGTTAATCTTAATCCAATTCAAGTGTGGACCATCCTACCGAAATTGTTGAGATTCTTTTAGCATTTCTTGAATGGTTAATTAACGGAGAATCTCCTGGTAGTATAGGAGGTGAGGATTTTATTGCCACAGAATATTCTTGTTGTTGTTTTTTCGCCCAAGCTAGGATTTCTTCTGATGTTGTTTGCTTTTGGCGGTATATTAGTTCATTCCAGGCCAACCATAAGGTCCAGAATAGAAAGCGGACAGAAGACATGAAACTTAACATGAGTGATTGTATCTCTCCCTTTAGTGAATTTGATATAAGGGACATATATACTTCCAAATAAAATAGAAAAAAACCTCAAATGACTATCTTGCCCTTATAAAGAACGCGTGATTGGGAGATACTTAAACGAATTGGGGATATAAATTACTTCCCCCAACCAATAGTCTGCTAAGAGATGTTTTCGGGGGCGAAAATACTAAAATACCCTTCCCCCAAAATAAAAATCTAAAAACTTAAAATCAAAAAATAAAATCATATCCCCATTTCCCCACTCCCTTTCAACTTAGAATTTTCCCGATTCCCTTTCAAATTCTAAATTTCCCCACACCCTTTCAAATTCTAAATTGGGTATATTAATTAAATACCCTTAGTTTTGGAACCCTTCAAAAATACCCCTATCACATTATAAATATACCCCTCCTCTTATATATAAAGCTTATCCTCTTAAAAATAAACTATTTTAGTAATTTATTACACATAATTTTTTTTTTGTTTTTCAAAAATAAATAATTTTCTTTCTCAATCACTCCGCCACCGCCTCCAACTCCACCGACGGCAAGTCACCACCACCACCACTCCACAACCACCACCACTCCACAATCATCACCAACATTCCACCATCACAACTCATCGTCACCACTTCCACCGCAATTGAGACCACCATCTCCACCAAATCCACCATCGTTGCCGCCAAGTTGATAAAAAAAATTGAAAATTTAGAAATAAGTTAGGTCCAGATTTTTGTATCAACAACCGAAGTTGATCCAGTTTTTTGTATCAACAACCAAAGTTGCACCAAATTTTGGTGTCAACAACCGAAGTTGATATCATATCTGGTGTCAACAGCCCAAGTTTTTACAAAAATTGAAAACTCGGAAATTAGTTAGGTCAAGATTACGTGTCAACAACCCAAGTTGACACAAAAATCTGGTATCAACAACAAAAGTTGATCCCAAATCTGGTGGCACCACCACCTTCATCGCCGGCATCACCACCTCCAGCATGTGATATAAGAAATGAAAGGACTTTCATCTAAATTTTTATTAATATTAAAAGGATATTTATATGATTCAAAATTAAATGGATAACATTTTAGAAGATGAGGGGTATAATTATTGTGGATAAGGGTATTTGTGAAATCCACGAAAAGGAGGGATATTTATAAAATTTCCACTTCTAAATTTTCCCCACTCCCTTTCAAATTCTCTTCTCCTTCTCTGCCGGCTCCTCACTTTGAAAACGATTTTTTTTTATCCTGCAGGAGCGATGAAGACCATGCGGGTAGTGACGAAGACCATGCCGGTAGTGATGAAGACCGTGCCGGAAGTGATGAAGACCATGCTGATAGTGATGAAGACCATATCGGAAATATCTTTTTTTTACATCGCCGGAAGTGATGAAGACCATGCCGGAATTGATGAAGACCACGCCGGAAAACGGTGCCGACATTCTTGGTAACTAACATTCAATGCCGACGTGCTCGATAGAAATATATCAATGCTAGTAGTCAAGTAAAAAAAAAATCAATTTCCTGGATACTTTTCATCATGTGCCGACAAAGGAATTTAAGCAACATACTATGTTGTTAGAAGTACCGGCATGCTCGAGAATTAACTGATTGTGCCGGCAATGGACAGCTTAAAACCAGAAAATTTCAAAACAGAATAGGTTTTGAATTTCAAAACCAGAAAAAAAATTTCTAAGAGACGTTGTCTCGCACTCGAACACAACCGAGAAGAGCTACGCCCCGGACCCCCTCCCGGATAGCGTCAAACATTTATGAAAATTTCCAACAAATGCTGACATGGATGGACGATCGACAACAACGTCGAAACATTGTGTTGGTTGAATATTCCCTGGTACGTGAAAATATGGTGTGCCGGCATTGATATCACTATGAATACCATGCCGGTTTAGGTTGTTCCGACATGGTATTCATAGCTATATCAATACCGGCAGAATGTTTTGCAGGTGCAGCCATGGTGAATCCAAAGTTACATCTGGAGAAGATTCAACATAAACGACATATTTGTTGCTAACGTGAAGACTCAAAGACAGTTCTTTGGTCACTATGGTCACTCATCTCAACCAAAAATTTTGAACCCAACATTTATACTTTTAATCTCTCCAAAATGATAAAAATTTCTATTAATCATTTTCAAACTAATCAATTAACATAACTAATTATTATTAACCACTAAACCTGATTAATGAGGGGTATATTAGGAATTAGTGAAAATACATGGATATGAGGCAACCTTGATTCACTATTTAAATCCCGTTTTTGTGTTTTTCCTATATCCCCCAATTGATATTTGTATCCCCAATTGCGTGTTCTTTATAAGGTTTTACCTATTTCATATACCCATTTTTCCCTAAATCCCATCCAAACCACACAAATCAATTTTTTTTAACTCATTCTAACCTTCATATTAGAATAAGTTAGGCTAAACAAAACTCACCATATTTCACCAATAACCTTCATCTTCATCCCACCATCTCTCTTATATCTATCCCACTAATCGTCCAACAAGAAAAATAAATAAAAATGATTGAATCATAAATCTATTGATCTCCCTACTAATGCTAGCACCACCATGCCACCTATATACTAGCATCACCCTAATATCTGTACTGTACATAGACATGAACTAATCATGGTTTTGTGCCCTAAATTGGATTCTACATAGACACTACGCAATTGCTAATTAAAAACATTTTCTTATTGATTTTTCTTTAAGATTTTGTACTGATGCAGTTGAAACAAAGTGCAATCGAACCACATTTGACATATCAATCACCAAGGAAACATATAGATACTTCATTATTTCAACTAAGATTTCACTGTATTCAAACCTGTTGGACCTAACTTCTACTGCAATCAAAGAACAAACTGCACAACACAAGAATATAACTGAAGCCGAGAATTCTTATTAGAAAACTTACTGTTGCTTACAATCCCTTTGGCTTAAAGCATGTATTTATATTACTAAGACATAACCGACTAAAAACAAATTCTAAGCAAAATAAAATTCCTAACATAAGAAACTCTAAAATAAAGAAACTCTAAAAAACGTCTTAACCAAGTAAACTTCTCAAACACGGGAACCCTTAGAATGTTCTCGTACCTTCTAGAGTCTCGATTGAACTCACTTTCTAACCCCATCCCTCAATCCGAGACTCAGTAAATCAGTAATTCCCAGCATTGTTCTTACACCGATAAAGGTCTCAGCTTTCAAAGATTTTGTGAAAATATCAGCCATTTGTTCATGGCTAGGACAGAACTCCATGACTATCTCTTTGTTACATACCAGTTCTCGAATATAATGATATTTATTATCAATATGTTTGCTTCTTCCATGAAAAACTGGATTCTTCTTCAGTGCAATGGTTGAGTTATTATCACACACAATCTTTGTAGGAACTTTTTGTTTATGATTCAGAAATTCTAGCATCCTTCTTAACCACACTGCTTGAGTAGCACAAGATGCTGCAGCTATATACTCGGCTTCTTCAGTTGATAAACAAACCACCTGTTGCTTTTTTGATGACCAGCTAAAGAAACCAGAATCCCTATGAAATCCATAGCCTGAGGTTCTTTTTCTTTCCTCAACATCTCCATCCCAGTCGTTGTCGGTGTAGCCAACTAATTCAGATTCTTCATAGAATGTATAAAACATTCCCAAATCAAGTGTACCACTGAGATAACGTAGTATACTTTAGCTTCTTGCAAATGAGAATGTCGAGGAGATTCCATGAAGCGACTAATCACTCCAACTCCATACACTATATCTGATCTTGTGGCAGTTAAATATCTTAAACTACCAACTAAAATTTTATACCATGTTGAATCAACTAATTCTCCTCCTCCTTCTTTTACTAACTTCAACCTGCCTTCTACTGGTGTTAAAATAGGAGTGCAATTGCTTATCTTAAAATGCTCTAGAATGTCCTTTGCATATTTTTGTTGCGACATAAAAATTCCAGCATCTTTCTGCAAGACTTCAATCCCAAGAAAATAAGACATCAACCCCAAATTAGTCATCTCAAATTTCTTAATCATAGCTTTTCTAAACCCATAAATCATCTGTGTATTGTTACCAGTAAAAATAAGATCATCTACGTATAGATAGACCATGAGAAATGAATCTTCTGAACCATTCTTCACATACAAAGTATGCTCAAATGGACATTTTTCAAAACCATTGTCTGAAAAATATTCATCAATCCTTGTGTACCAGGCTCGCGGTGCTTGCTTCAAGCCATAAAGAGCTTTATTTAATTTGTAGAACTGATTTTTTTTTTCCTTCCATAATATATCCAGCAGGTTGTTCCACATAAACATCTTCCTCAAGTATTTCATTCAAAAACGCAGATTTGACATCCATTTGATAGATACTCCACTTATTTTGTGCTGCTAGTGCTATGATCATGCGCACTGTGCCATGTCTTGCTACAGGAGCAAATACTTCAAAGTAATCTATACCAGACTGTTGTTTATAGCCGTTTGCAACCAGTCTTGCCTTGAGACGATCTACTTCCCCATTGGTTCTATATTTTTTTTTAAAAACCCATTTCACATCAATTGCCTTCTTATCTTTAGGAAGTATAGTAAGCTGCCAGGTGTTATTCTTTTCTATTGCATGAATTTCATCATTCATTGCTTGTATCCAACCCTGAGTTTGTGAAGCTTCATCAAAGGTTACAGGGTCACAATCTCCAAATAGCGCGAAGTTAACCAAATCTTCATTAATGTCATCACTGTATTTGTTGAGTATACAATCCTGTAAGCGTGCTAGTAAGATGCGATTAAGTGTTGGACGAGACGATCTTTCTAACTGTGGTATTTTAGTATCAGCAGTGGATGTGATAGACTGTGTTGGTGCAGGTAATTCTTCAGTAACTTTTTCTTGTGTATTTGTTTCTTAGTTCTCAACCAAAATAGTCTTTGTTGGTGATACGATCTCTTCATTTCAATTCAATTGACTCTCCTCATCAAAGATTACATCACGGCTAACAATGATCTTTCCTATTTTGGGATTAAATAACTTATATCCTTTTGTTGCACTGCTATATCCAACTAATATGCATTTTTCACTTTTATCATCAAGCTTCTTCCGAAACTAATCTGGAATGTGTGAATCTGCAATGCATCCAAACACTTTCAAATGTCGAATGCTTGGCTTTGTCCCAGTCCATTTTTCTTCTGGATTTTTTTCAAGTAAACTCTTAGTTGGACACCTATTTAGTATATACACAGCACAAGAAACATCTTCACCCCAAAATTCTTTTGGAAAATTCTTAGCTCTTCTCATAGTTCTAACCATTTCCATAATGGTTCTATTTTTTCTTTCAGCCACACCATTTTGTTGTGGTGTATACCTTGTTGTTACTTGGTTCTCAATTCCATTCTCCTCCATAAACTTATCAACAACAATATACTCAGTTCCTCTATCTGTTCGTAGCACTTTAATTTTCTTTCCTACTTGTTTTTCAACATAAGCTTTGAACCTCTTGAATGTTTCAAACGAATCATTCGTTTGCTTCAACAAGTGCACCCACCCTTTTCTACTGAAATCATCAATAAAAGTGATGAAGTACCTGTTACCACCTCGAGATATTTCTTTTATTAGTCCACACAAATCGGAATGAATTATTCCCAACGGCTCTTCAGATCTCAAAGATTTTCCAACAGGAAAAGGATCTCGATGTTGTTTTCCAAAAATACAATCTTCACACTTGTCTTTAAGAAGATTAATACTTGGCAAACCTGAAACCATCTCCTTCTTCTCAAGTAACTGCAAGCTTTCAAAATTCACATGTCCCATCCTTTTATGCCATAACCAAGTATCATCATTCAAAGTGGAGTTGTAGCACAATTCTTCATGATATCTAATATTTAGTGGAAATAATCGATTTTTAGTCATTTGTACCTTTGCAATGAGCCTCTTTCTTCTATCATGAATGATACAGATACCTCCTTCAATGTGCATTGCATATCCTCTTTCAGAAAGTTGACCCATACTTAGTAGATTTTGATGCAATCCAGGTACAAAGAACACATCTGTTATGTAAGCTTTAGAACCATTCTTCAAGATGATAGCAATTCTCCATTTTCCCATTACAGGAACTAAAAGCATTATTTCCAAACTTTACATCAGTTCTGACTGACTCATCCAGTTCAAAAAATAAATCTTTTACTCCACTCATGTGATTACTGCATCCAGTGTCCAAAAACCACTTATGACGAGATTGCTCTTCATCAGGATGACACGCTATTGACAGAACTTCGGATTCTTCTTGTGTTTTTTTCAACCAGATTTACCTTGATATCATTACTGTTTTTATTTGATCGCTCACATTCAGTTGAGAAGTGACCATATTCTCCACAGTTCCAACAACGAGCCTTTGCTTTATCAAAGTTCTTCTTAAATTTACCTTTTCCTTGATATTGAGATGAATTAAATCTCCCTTGATTCTGATTTGAAGTATATTGTTGTCGACTGCTCCAGTTTGTCTGACTCTGAAGTGCTTCTTCAACAGGTTTGACAATAGACTTCTCTAGCATCCTTTGCTCATAAGCTTGCAGAGAACCTAAAACTTCATCAATTCTCATATCATAGATGGTATTGCATTCTTCAATCGCAGTCACTTTTGATTCAAATTTTTCAGGTAAACTGCGTAATATCTTTGCTATAATAGAGTTATATTCTACAGTATCTCCATTAGCCTTCATCTCATTGACAAGTTTCAACGTCTTTGAGAAAAAAATCTGTTATTAGGTCTGTCAAATCCATCTGCAAAAGTTCATACTTTCTTCTTAGGGTTTGCAGTCTTACTTTTTTCACCTTATCGGATCCTTTATAATAACTTGTTACAGAATCCCAAGCTCTTTTTACGTTTTTAATGTATACAACCCTATCCATGATAGAATCATGTATACCTTGGTGAAGAATATACGTTGCCTTTGAATTCTTCTTCCTGTTTTCAGTTAGAAGAATCTGATGTGCTTCAGTGAGAACAGCTCCTTTTGCAGGTTCTGCATAACCTGTATTAACAATATCCCATACTTCTTGATACGTAAAGATATTTTCCATTTGTATTCTCCAATGCTCAAAATTCTTGCCATCAAATACTGGTACTTTGATTGAATTCATGCTGGTTGCCATCTTCTTAACAAAGAAAAACTCTCAAACCAGGATCTTCTAGCTCTCGATGCCAGATGTTAGACCTAACTTCTACTGCAATCAAAGAACAAACTTCACAACACAAGAATAGAACTGAAGCCGAGAATTCTTATTAGAAAACTTATTGTTGCTTACTATCCCTTTGGCTTAAAGCCTGTATTTATACTACTAAGACATAACCGACTAAAAAAAAATTCTAAGCAAAATAAACTTCCTAACATAAGAAACTCTAAAATAAAGAAACTCTAACCAAGTAACTTCTCAAACACGGAAACCCTTAGAATGTTCTCGTACCTACTAGAGTCTCGATTGAACTCACTTTCTAACAAAACCTGATCAATATAAATACTTCACTATTTCAATTAGGTTTTCATAGTATTTAATCTCCAAATCTCATCAATTTGGAGGTAGGGGTGATGTTCAAATTGTCAATGGAAATTTCCTTCAAGAAAAAAAAATTGTCTATGGAAATACTAGAGAGAGTTTTGTCTACCCAGTCTTAAAAGGGTTTTACAAAATTTGAGTTGTAAAGTTGTAAATTTGAGTTACAAAATTTTAGTTGTAAAACTCCTTATAAAGCTCAAACAAAAATGGCATATCATGAGATTTGTTGACAAAATACAGCAAGGTGGGAATCCTCCCAAACCTGTCCCTTCTATATCTTTCGACACAAACCACCGGATTTGACTACGGTTAGTATATCAGTTCCCTTACTCAACTGACCGTATATTCTATCGTGCTTTTATACTTTAAAAATGTCATCCATGGACTGGGACGGGCCTAGAAAGGGGCTAAACCGGGCTATAGCCCGTCCCTAGTTTTAGCTGAACAAAAGTTTTGTATAAGGAATTTTTTTAAAATTAAAACTTAGCCCACCTTTATTTATAGTTAGTCCTTGTAGTTGAAGCATAAATAATTTTTATCCCTAGATCTTCTCTTAAAACTTAGAATTTTATTTGTCACATTTATTTACTTTCTCATTCACTTCCGGTAATTAAAATTTGCGGATTTTGATCGTATACTTGTCTATTTATCTAGTATTTTATATGCAAATTCCAATTAACCATTAATTATGTAACTTGTTTCGGAAAAAAAAAGATTGCAGCCTTTGACCGCATTGACAGCTAGTGGTATTCCAGTCCTACTCTCGAAAGATTTCTGGTCTTCCATGTCCATGGATTATACGTTGGATTAGTTACCAAAATATTTTTTTCTGGAGCAAACTGATAATTTTGCTTTATGTTACACTTTCGAAATTCATCGATTCTTAATTTTAATAAAAAAAATTATCTAATCTTTTACAATTTGTCTTTGTTAATTAATATTTATTTATTCAAAAGTGCTTTGATTGTAAATAAAAGATTTCTATATTTTTTGGGAAAAATACCCTGTCAAAAATATTTAAGATAAATACTTTGGAAAAGAAAGTAAAAATACTAAATAAAAAACAAAAACAAAGTCCTAAATAAGTCAAATCAATTTTGTAGTTTAATTAAATTTAAATAGATGAAATTATAAATGTAAAATAAATCGAAAATATGGACGAAGAATACCTAGTGTTTACTTATCTATTCGACGAGGCAAAACATAAGTTTGGAATGTCGTATAAAAGCGACCATGTGAGAAATTTAAAATGTCACTCAAATTATATTCACGGGATAACAGTCACTCATATCAACTTATTATCTCCATTTCAAAAAAAAAAAAAAAATTGGTTTGTTTTATGTGTAATTTGTACAATAAAACAAAAATATTTTTTCGAAACAGATGAAATACTAATAAGAGAAACTATGAAAGTAGTAAGAATGTATCTTTTCAGAAAACTATTGTTGTAAAGATACTCCGAAAATGCTTTACACTCCCCAAAACCCCTCCCTCAATTCTTTCCCCCGTGACATGTCGTTATTTTAGTGGCTCAATTGGACACTAACTAATGGACCCCCTGTTTGCTCCAGAAGCATTGAAGGGATGTCACATCATGGGGGCAAAAAAGGTCAACCAAACCTAATTTCAATAACCCCTTATCAAAATATTTTAGGTAATAGCTAATCTACCCTTATTTAATTAGTGATAATCTTATTTATTTGGTGTTATATCTTACATAATTATACTCCCTCTGCCCATTTTTATCTGTCCTAATTTCTACTTTGGTATGTCCATTTTTATCTGTCCACTCTGTTTATAGACATACTTTTCCATTAAACTATCAAATATACCCTTTCTTTTTTATAATTATATAATCCTTTTTAATATAAACTTAATTCAAAATCATAAATATCATCACCATATATAAGGAAAAAATCCTTTAAATATTTTTTTATATTAATTGTCATTCCTTTTTTAAATAAAAACATTTATGGGTAGTTACAAAATTCCCAATACTTGTATTTATTCTTACATGACAAAGAATCAAAAAAATTTATGACGAAATATCAAATGCATGGTAGAGTATATCTAAAGAGGAAATAATCTACAATTTCAATTTTTTTTCCCTCTCAAATAAAAATTCCAAAGGCTCCAAAGTTTTAGTGCGGGAAACCAAAATCAAATGGAGGAAATAAAAAATTCTTAAATTTAGGAGTATAAGTTTGCTTTTATTTCTTTACAATATTTCCTAAAACAATAATACTATCCAAGTTAGAATTTTTAACACTAATAATTTTAATTTTGGTAATAACGTAATATTAAATAGGCTATTCAAGGGATAGTCATGACATTTTATAGGATTTTCTTAATATCTTGACAAAGTCAAAGCGGACTCTTAAAAATGGACGGAGGGAGTACATAATTAGAGTTTAATCATTTTTTTAATTTTTTTTTAATTTATAATTTTTTGTTTATATTTTTTTTTGCCAGATTTGCATGAAAATTCGTCATGGTAATAAAGTGTCGTTATTGTAGAGTCGTTATTACAATGAAATGTCGTTATCTTAGAGTCATTATAAGGTGTCTCTATCATAGAGTCATAATTACAGTATAACCCCTATAAAATAATAGCGTCGGGACCGACAAAATTTATCAATTTATCGCGATATTAAATAATCGCATAAATTAATAATTATTAAATCATATATTAATTAGTTTATCAAACTATTTTTAGTTCTAACAAAAATAAACAAAATGAATCAATACACCTTATTCCATTGCCAATTGTTTTCGTCATTGTAAGATTCGTTCAATGGATCACACCGTATCAAAGAATCCAAGTGAAGCGTTAGATAATAAAGGAACTAGAGGAGTGGATGTTGAATTTCTTTTAAACTGCCCACAAAAGGATATTATTTCAGATTTGTTGACTGATGAAGAAATAATTGAGACACTAGTGGAAATCAGTAGTTTCGTGGCCGACAAAGCAAGTCATTTAACTCGTATCTATGACTTGCTTGGTCGGTCGAAGAAAGGGTCCCTTATTGAGCGTCTTTTTCAACTATGACGTGTCTCTAGGGGTCGTTGAAAATCTTATATCAACGACCAATTTTAACGATCAAAACTTTATGACTGTCTTCAATCAGTCATAGATATAAAATCTTAATATAAAAAAAAATAGATTCAGATTGGCTGTCTGGCCTTACTGAATCTGACTAAATCTGAAATGAAACTCAAATGAGAATAAATGAAAACCAAATTCAAATGAGAATCAAATGAAACTCAAATTAGAATTCAAATGAGAATCAAATGAAACTCAAATTAGAATTCAAATGGAATCAAATGAAAACCAAATTCAAATCAAATAAAAATGAGAGTCAAATTAAACTTGCACACAAATAATTATTCAATTTAACATTCATTGGTTTCAAATTACATGAAGGATTAAAATCTGTAGTTTTGACCAGTGTAATCTGTAGTTCTGACCAGTGTAATTTGTCCTCTGCAGCACTGCCTCCTCCATGCTAATAGTAACATCCATTGTCAACACCATCTCCAGCCTCCTCCATCCAGTTAACCATTGAGTTCCAGAGCTATCACAAATCTTTGTCTTCAAGAACAGAAACCTAATCAATGACATTAAAAACAATGAAGTGGCTAAGGATGCAAGCAGTTTAAACAAAGCTTGTGAGTTTTACACGCATAGCCAGATTCAAACAGTTTAACAAATTTTATGATTTATCTAGCAAGTGATATCTCAAATGCTAACCTTCCCTTGGGGTTTAATCCTTAGCGGAACCAATGAATAATTGTATCTTCTACAAGCACGTCCTAGTCACAGAGGTTTCGGACAATTTCAGGGAATAATTTCATCAGCTTGGTGTCTTCGTAGCACTGGATTTAGACTTTGTAGATTAATTCAAGATCCAGCTTTCAGTACAAAAGGCATACATAAGCTTTTCCCATATCTTCACCTGTAATTAGAAAATGGAACACATTCCAAACAATTAAAACCGGCAGTGCAAAACATGAAAAATAAAATATCCAACAAGGACAAATCCGAAGACCAATCTTATGAAAAGAAAAATTCATCATACAAAGAATTCTATGTGCCAGTCAGGAATTTAGCAGCAGAATTTCCAATTCTCTGAGATGCACGCCAAGTAGGAACCTCAATTAAAGTTAAAATCATGAGAAGGAAACAAAGAAGCATACATGATAACAAGGCATGCTGACATTTAGGAACTCTATTCTAAAACTAATACATTAGTATTTAAGGATGAACAACCAAGAATAAAACATTTACACTGCTGCATCCAAGGACTAGTATGTTTATTTCCGTTCATATGAACATGGGCGGAAAAAATATTTGTACACAAAATGCTCATCCTAACATTTTGTACCTTCCCTACCATTAAGTAATCCCAGGTGACAAGGTTTATCTATACTTATCCCGCCCAACTAAAATGAAACCCTTCACAGTGTTTAACACACTGTCTGGTGTTTCTAGATACCAAGTATTGATAAAGCATAGAGCCACTAAAGTATTATGAAGCAGTAAAGAATTTATAACATCTTGTATACAAAATATCGTACTTCAAGAAAGAAGATTGATTGTTTTCAGAAGAATTACCATTTGTAAATAACAGCAAAAGAGAAATTGTAATTCTAAATTGTTACTCTAGTCCTGACATGTTTTTCTCTATATTGCACACTCTTTTCAAAGTAACTCCCTACTTGTTCCAATGATACCAGTTTGACACATTTTAACACCACCGAATATAAAGAAGATATGTTTGCTGCTAATGAGGCTACTTGGGTATCCATTTACATACATACAGCACATAAAGCAAAGATCTGATTTCCATAATCATTACAAACTCATGCACTATTCTTATCTTTTAACTAATTCAAACATTATAATACCAATGGGTCATGTCTGGACATGATTAACCCTCTCTTTCTAAATGTATTGAGAACTCAGCAAGATAATGGCCAATCATTTCAGGTTTGACTTCAATCTGGTAGAAGGTCTTACCATCATAAACCCCAACGGTGCTACAAATCATCTCAGGAACTGTGATCATATTTCGAATGTGAGTCCTTACAGAATCTACTTCTCATTTTGAGGGGCATTCTCGTTTCTGTTCAAAATATCAAATGATTCATTAATTAAAATCGACTTTAAAACAATCAATTTATGAATATAAAATAAATTGAATATCGAATATGGATATCACTAGAACACAATCAATTTAAGCACTTGAGGTGTTCTAAAAAGTTTCTATGTAGGTCTTTTGAGATACAAATAAATGGCAAACTTTCGAGAATAGTTAATACATATACTAGAATCAAAATGATACATATAGTTAATCAGTCATCCAGATAAAAATTGCCCCTTTCATATAATTCAACTCTCGTATGCAACACTTTTGCACCCAAGTGACCTCCTTAACAACGAGATACAAAAGAATATCACACTGTTTTAGCTTAAACCATCTAATCAATTTTATTCGACTCTACTATTACAACCCAGTGTTCTATACCTTTCTACATAGGCCTTCTTGAGATTCAAATAAATGGCAACTTTCGACAGTAGTCACTACAATAGTAGAATAAAAATGAGAGATAAATTAAATCAGTCAACAAGATCAAAATCGCAACTAACATATCATTCAAATATCGTGAACACTTTTTCACCCCAAGTGACCTCCTTAACACTGAGATACAAAAGAATAGGACATGTAGTGGTTTTACACAAAATCAGCAAACAGAGATGTGACTGAGGTTAATCATCACATATAATAAACAGGTCAATTAAGCTTATTATCGTGAGACACTCAAAAATATGAAAGGACTGCAAATACAACCCAAGGATTTAATGGTCGTAATGATGCATGTTATGAAATAGAACCTCCGGATGTAGAAAATGAACAAGGGGTTTTGTTGGTTACAGAAGCCTACTCAATAACCTAGAATTAGTTCAGGACAATTGAACCAATCACTACACAAAGTATATGTTTATGAAGGACAAGCATCTATTACCATTCACCACACTAATATTAATAACTCAACCATCATCTAAATAAAAATCAAAATCTCTTTTAAAGCTCAAATTTCTTTAAACAAACTCTGGCTACAATAAAACAAAATATTTATGAATCAAACACAACTGAAATAAGAAGACATGATAATAAGCAAGTAAAAAATTGCAATCTGAATAAGTAATCGGACAAACCATTGCATCAAGTGGGATTGTTATAATTTGAACCATGACCTATCCTGCCCCATTTTTTACAAAAGAAAAAAATGGGTAGAGAATTAAGATCCTAAAACAATCAAAAAACCCTCTCTATGTTCACTATTTATAATTTTCTTATTGTAAAATCAATAAAACAATAGATCTAAACTAGTACAACCTTTGCCACGGTGGGAGGGACGACCGAAGAAGGATCTGAAGGAATAAGAGCCACTCTGTGACACTAATGTCACACTTCTGTTTCCTAAACCATTCAGGCATTTAAACAAACACCTTATTTGCACATCACAAACTACAAGGAATAAGAGTGTTTGGTTTCCTACCTTTTGTCATATCTTCTTCCCTACAAATTTGATTTCATTCTCACCCATAACATTCATTCAATTCAAGCAGCAACACCATTATCTTCTAGTTCATCTCACACTCGTCAAGCACCTCTTTAATCTCCCAATATTCAGCCACTACTTACCGTAGAGAACATCATTGACATCTTCATCCATAATTCTCACTGCCATAATTTGGCAGCAACAACAACCTTGCTACAATCATCATCTCCTATACTGACTTCTTATGTTCACCAGCGCAGCTTAATTAAGCATGTTTGTGACAATGTGAAATACATGTTTTGCTGGATCCTGCCAAATATAAAAAGTAACAATTAGATACAACTATACATGCTCTAATGCACACAAGAGTAATACTAGTTCAAGTTTGTTTTTTATGATAGTAACACTATCCAGCTATAATTCTGCTTTTCCTGTAAATGTGAAGCTCTACCTTAGCATGAGAAAATATTGAATTCACAACAACTGTTGCAGCCAATATATTGTCTGAGTACAATGCGGAGTGGAACAAACTTGGATCCTCAAGTTTTTCTTGATTGGGAAACTGCTGCTGGTCAGAATTCAATGAATAGAGTACTCTGTTGATAGATGCAACATAAGTCAATGAAGACCTCTAGAAGAGTTTTCGCTGCGAGTTGAGTCAAGAAAAATGTCTGCTTCTTGTGCACTCTGAGTTATTCTTCTGTCGAGTAAAGGATAGCACGAAGCTTCTTTATCACCGCAGCACAATCATCTTGAATTTTCTTTCCCCTTGCCAAAACTTGCTCCATTTCCTTGAGTTTGTCATTTCCGCTGCAATAAGACGACAAATTTAGTAAGTGCTCACCAAGAGATATAATAATATTTCATCACCATTTTGAGGAAATGTTCAAAGATAAAACTATAACCCACCAAATAAGAACCATAGTTTAATATTAACAATCAAGGACTTACTTCCTTGGTAGGTCAGAATCTTTAGATGCATCCCTGATATTTTTTTATGTTGTTGTAGAAAGTGGTAGTAAAAGTTCGTTCAACTCGGGCTTGTAAAGATTTGGTTTCAGAATTTAATAATAGAAAATATATAAAAAGGTTGTCACAAATATCGAGAGGTACTAGGACTCAGGATTCCACCATAAAATTCATTCATGCGATTCATATATTTATTCTAGACAATTATAGCTCAAATAATAATAAAATATTGACTCTATGTTTTGCCAAGGTAGATTTTTGAAAAGCAACGACTGTATATCTAAAGCATGGGATATCAAAAGACTTAACCTAAGTATAACCCATCAATTGAAATCACAACCATTCAATAAAAACCATAACACAATTAACAATCCATGCAAAAAGTCATGAAAGAATTAAATATAATTACCACACGCATGAAATATGGCTTCCTCCGTCATCCCGGTGTTGGGGTTTAGCTCCTCATATTATTCACGTGCTCAAAATAATTGTTCATAGCTCAAATAGGTGAAAAACAAGAGAAAACTAATAAAGCGGACCCAGTTTGCAACGGCTGTGCGGCGTTACAAAAACGGCTCTTATAACGGGTGGTGAACTGTTACAGAGAAAAGATGACAAGCTTATGATGTGTGTGATCTAATATTGATGGACAACGATACTTCTTTTGTGCTGTTTAAATAAGACTGCCTTTGTTAGTCCGTTCTTCGTGTTCTTGAGAACGACACTTCTTTAGTGTCGTCTGCAACCCTTCTCCTTCTTCTTCACCTGCTGCTGCTACTTCTCCTATGCAGCTTCTCTGCTTTGATTCTGCAGCCTCCAGTCGACCCCAAAACTCCCGACTCCCCCTGTGAGACTCGAACGACTCTTTTTATATCATCCAGGGCAAAGAAATCCCGATGATATCTCTCTTTTCTTTCAGCAAAAGTCTCGGCCTTTTTTTTTCTTCCCCTTTTTTCATTATTTACGCGTCTTCTGTCTTGTGCAAATCTCTCTTCTAATTTGGATACAATCGAATCTGAGAATATATCTTCCCCTATTTCTCACGTAGCTTCCATATGTATCTCGGATAAAACTCGAGATATTTTGTTTCCCTGCTTTGTGAACTTGAGATAAAATCTCTCCTTTTTAACGCATCCAAGTCCACCACTTCTCCTGTCTCGACACATGGGATCAATCCCAACCAATTTCGGCAATTGAATCTCTCCCAGAACATCCTAAAAGTCGAGCCCTAATTTGATACTCGCTGCCAAAAAATCTCCCGCCAATTTCAAAATTCAAATGGTAAGGGATGACCTCCCCTTATCCATTCCCGGGGTGAGAATAGCAAGTGGTCGCCCCTTATCCAAATGAGGGTTCCGAATAGTAGTTTTCTCCCACGAGCGCAAATACCACTTTTCGAGCCTATTTTCCCGCAAAATCTTATTTCTCCAAAAACACCTATAAAAACATAAAATAATCAAATAAGTATAAAATCGAGCACTAACAATACACATAATTGAGATCAAAATAGACACATAAATGCGTCTATCAATCCCCAGCTCTCTAAACTTCCTTCATCCTCACCCGCAGTTGTTTGATATAATGGGGGTTATTACGAGTTGTTCCAAGTCCAAGGTAAACCCTTGCCCTATTAAGCTGATTTCAAAGATGCCGAACTTGAGCATCTGACAAGACTGTTTGAACCCTCGGCCTTTCAACCTTGTTAGTGACGCGTTCTCCTGAATCAGATTTTTTAATAGTCTTTCCAGGTTGTTGATACGCTTGGGCTCCCTAAAATCATAGAAGAAAAACAAAAGATATCACTTTTCCTTACAGATATTCGTTCCTCTAATTGAGATCAATCAACTTTTTTTTTTTATTTCTGATATCATATATCTATTGTGCCAGTTACAACATTATAAGGTGAACTAGTGTGCGCCATAAATTCTTTTTACTATTCAGCACCTAGTTCCTAAGACTAAAGAGTTTAAGATGAGGGACACAACATACAGAAGAACCTTGCACAAAATTTGTTGCATCATTTCCATTCCCAAATCCCTGGATTAAGTTTCGATATGAAAATCACTTAACTGTGTAGATTATAATAGCAGGCACCACCTTGAGACACTCAAAATAACAAAAAGAAATAATGTACAAAATACCTTATTCTTATTTGCAACCTTCTTATCATTTTCATCCACAAATTTTGATATATGTGCGTCGTCAGCATCATCGCTCTCATTCTTTCCAATAAACCCACCAGTGACCAGCTTGTTGGAATTTTCCTTATCATCATCTTCTGCAACAGATAATGCTCTGGTTTTATGTTTTGTTGACTTCACTGATGGATTCTGTAAAATTGAACACAAAATGAATTCCATTACAGACAAATTTAGTACACAATCAATCTCAACATTACAGTTTCCAGAAATAGAAAAAATGATGCAATAATTGAACTTACCATCAATAGACTCTGGGATATTCCAAACTGACTCGTTTGAAATCAACAGTTTCCATGACCTACCCCTTCAAATCAACACCAGATCTCATATGTCTTCAATTTCAAGACCAATAGCTAACTCAATTCATAACAGCGACCATCATCAACTCGAAACAAAATCAAAACCCTAATTGCAATTTCAGAACACTGAACTCACAGTTCTTCCCCAATTCATCACCTTTATTGTTTGAATTCGAGAACCCATTAACCCATGTCCTTACATTCATCTAAACCTCTTTATCTTCTTCATCAACTGAGAACATCACCATCAATTTCTTCTCTGGTTTCTTCTTCCAAATCAATTTCTTCTCTGGTTTTGATTCGTATCTTTTTGTGTCAAATTGATGACTTAGGATTTACAAAAAAAAAAGTGGCCATATAAAGATCCTCCCGAAACAACTTCAACAGCAAACCCAAATCTGCGAACAACAAAACCCCCAATTATTCGTGATGTTTAAATGAAGATCGGGATTAAGAAATTTTAACAAGAAGTGATGCGGAGAATTACCTATAATTCCTAATGGAAGAATAGCATCCAACCGAAACATCTCACCGATTTCTATTACTTTTCACTAATGACTTCTGTTACCATGGAATGATAGTTGTAACAAGTATGAAACTGGAAAAATTAGGTTTATAATTTTGATCTTCGAGAGAGAAAGTTAGGGTTTTCAAAAGAAAAGGAATTTTGGGTCTCCTGCGAAGGAGGTTTTTTTTTTCAATCAAATTCAAATATAGAATGTAGCAGCAAAAACAACAACAAAATATTTAGAGAGAGGAAGAGAAAAAAGAGCAGATAGATAGACAGGGGAGAATTGTTGGATTTATCAATCTTATAATCATTATCTCTGATAGACATCATGTAATCTTAGTTTTGGTAAGTAATAATAGAGAGACGAAGAAGGTTCACAGAGCAAAATAGTTTCTCTTTCTTCCTCTGAGAAATGAGAGAGAAATAATAAAGATGAAGAGATAAGGAGAATGGGGAGAGGGCTGTCTAGGAAATCGAACCACGGAAATTACTAGGTCCATCCGTCATAGAATCGGACCAGGAATTAGAAATAAAATATTAATAAAAGATTTCATTCTACGACCAGCATAGTCGATCGATGATGTGGTCCGTGTTATAATTAAATCCTTGAACGTCTTGGACCAGTCCAAGGTGTATTAACTGTTAACAGTACCGTGTAGGGGTTCATAAAATAAAGCGGATATGATTTCGACTCAATGATTACTAAATAACTATGCTTTTAAAAACAATTGGTTTAGGCAAAGCT
The DNA here is from genome assembly GCA_023531295.1 of Papaver armeniacum. Taxonomy (NCBI): domain Eukaryota; kingdom Viridiplantae; phylum Streptophyta; class Magnoliopsida; order Ranunculales; family Papaveraceae; genus Papaver; species Papaver armeniacum. The sequence continues at coordinate 34,640 of JAJJWW010010292.1, read as the reverse complement.
TGGCTGCTATTTTAAAAAAAAAAAACTCTAGGGTTTCATTAACAAAAGCTTGAAGATCGGGAAGGTTGGGTATGTCAAATTCCTTGACGATCCTCTGACCTACCATAAAAAAACAATACTAATTGCTTATTGGCTACTTGAAAAAATTTGTGAGCTCCGTTGACGCCCATTTTGTTGATGCATAAAGCAAAATATGTCTGCATAATGTGTTATGCATCCTTTGTGGTGGTTTTCATAATGACTATGTATTCAATTTTCTAAAATTGTGCCTAAAAGGATAAACACCTCCGAATTTTTCGTAAAAACTATAAATTTGATTTGTTGTTTGTACTTGTTGTGCAGATCTCTTTACAAACTTTCCAACGAGAAAAAAATTGTAAAATTCCAAGGTATGGACTTCTAGATATGTTATATTCTAGTTTGTTTACCAATTATTCCCCATAAAAATAGCATACACAAAGGGAGAGATAATTGTGTCAAGTGAAAAAGTAACCTTGGACACCGAAAAATTTCCAATCTTTTTATCAAATTGCACATTTGCGTGAAGCTTCATTTTACAAAAAAGTTTCTATAAAAGGGACTCCCTCCCTCCAGGACCTTCGGGCCCTCTGGTCGGTCGGCCTAATGAACTAAAATTATGAGCAAGTTAGAAACAGTGTCGGCATTGAACATAGGACAATACCGGTACAATATGTCGGCATTCTCAATAAATAGAGGACAATGCCAGGAATTGGTGCCGGCATGCTCGATAAATAAACTGCAGTGTCGTCATTGAATTATGAAATTTATTGACTGTATATGTTTTTAAAGTCTGCGCCATTGTAAGTTTTGTATAAGACTATGTCGACTGAATATTTTGTGGAGTATTCTTTGATAGGTAAGAATTAACTTTAGTGTTGGCATCGATGTCTTCTTTTAAAACAATGCCGACATGTACTTTAAAATGGGGGATATGGTTTGTCGGCGTGGCTTTAGTATGAATACTATGTCGTTAAGGGATTTGTTGGCATTGTATTCATTATGACAACGCCGGTATTAAGCTTTTTCAGCTGTAAAAATGGTGAATTCAAGATAAATATTTTTCCAATACATTAACACTAATACCTGAGTATTGGGAGTGCTTGTATGTTGAGCATGTTTACTTTCTTCGGTTGGTTCTTCACAGAAATCTCCATGCTCATAAATATCATGATTCAAGGGTGTTTGATACACAAAAGGTTGTAAGTAAATCGTTATCATTAGCCGAAGATTCAAGACAGATCCCTTGTTGTAGTTGAGCTAAAGATTCAACAACATTTCTTTCTTCACTATCATTAACCATTTTAACCCAGAACCTAGTCTCTCAAAAAATTTCCCTCTACGTACTCTCACCCAAATGATAATGAGGATCCAATGACATGCTTATATTGACATAATCATGACATGGTTTGATCATTTTTTCTACAAAATCCAAGCGACAACGAGTTTGAAGCTAATTTTATGGTGACATTTTCCACTTATATAGATCTACATTCCTGGAAAAAATGAGAATATTCCGATATACGAAATTTCACCATCCACAAAATTTAATTTCAACCGTTAATTTTAATGGTTGATATTCAAAATGGTAGATGGTAGTCTTATACGTTTCGGAATGCTCTCATTTTTTGTAGGAATGTACAGCTATATAAGAGCCAAAAAGTTAACTTCAAATACATCGTCACTTGGGTTTTGTAGAAAAAATGGCCAAACTATATTAATCATTATCAACCTAATCTGTTAACTTAGCTAATTATAATTAACCATTAAACATAATTAACGGAGGATAGATTAAGAATTATATAAATTACCTGGATAAGGGATAACTCTAATTTAAATTCCTATTTTATCCTATTATCATATCCCAATTGCCCATTCTTAAAGAAGCTCTTAGTAAACTACTATTAAGATTCATCACTAATAACAAAAGGAAAAAATAAATTAAGATTCACCATTGACTTTGAAAATAATACTAAGCTTTGAACAGAAGAATTTTTTTTACTTTATATTTGATTAAAGAAACTTTTCTGAAAATGTTTATCGTTGACATACACATAACATCTTTTAATTGGCGAGAACAGTGGAACAAAGGGTTTTCTAGTGCACAGGATAGTGTCATTTATTGCAAAGATTCATTTTCATTTATAGCTCTCACAGGGTATATCCCTTTTAAAATACCTTCAAAAATTATGACTTTCCGATGAGTCGTGAGATAGGTGGTAGGCAGTTCAAACTCTATAAATAGCTCCTCAAGAGAAACCCCATTCACCAAAATTTCAAGAAAACCAAAGTGGGAGAGATAAGAGACGACTAAAATAGGAATCTAGTCTGTGAGACGAAGATGGAAGGGAAAAATGTGAAGATGATCTCTTTGATGGTGATAGTAATGTTGGGAATGTTTGTAGAAGAAAGCTCTGCATGGGACTTCGACAAGACCTGCTATGCAACATGTTTGATTGGGTGTGCTTGGAATCGTTCTGGCGACCAAATTTATGAATGCCCCTTTATTTGTGTGCCAAAATGTTGGATCAGTGGTTCTTCTCCTAACTCTTACAATTTCTACTGCCAATATGGTTGTGCTATCTCAGAGTGCCTCAAGAAAAGCACTCCTAAGGATCCTCGTGAAGAAGAAGTAGAACATTGTGTTAACTCTTACTGCGGTGACAAGTGCAAAAAATAAGCACTTCTTTATATGTTGGATTATGTGATGTATGAAGGATTTTTTTTTAATCAAATAAGAGAAAATATGAATGTGATCCATCATTGCTCGATTTCTATTGGATTTTAGTTATTTTGGGAGTGTGATGTGATCCAATGATTTTACTCCACTTAAAATTTCATTACGTTTTTTAGATTTTCCCTTGTGTTATAATCCCAGAGTAGAAAAAGAAACAAGATGATGATATTTATCAAGCCGCTCCGATTGTTATTGTTGGCAATCTTGTGTATAAGTGCAATAAAACAATCAAAGAATAAGAGAAAAAGGATGCAAAACCAGTAGCAAAAAACCAAAGTTGAGGCAAGGATTATATCCCACTACACCATATTAAGGGTTTTGTTATATTATATATCCGTCACTTAAAATATTTGTTATGGATTATAATTGTCTTAAATATGGCGTTATATTTTGTGTTACAGTTTTAATATAACAACTAATATCCATTACAGAAATTAATTAATATATAATTAATATCATAACTAAAATCCATCACAATAAGTTTGTTATGGTTTAACCTAAAACAATATATTATGTTTATTATTAACTTTGTAATGGTTGTAATTGTTAATAAAATACTTTGTTACTGGTTTAACTGACCATTAAAAAGATGACACGTGTTTTCTTAGTTATGGTTGTAGTTGTCATAAATCTTGGTAACAAAATTTAACTGACCATTAAATTTATGACACATGGCTTTTTTTTATCACGGTTGTTATTGTCATAGACAATTTTCTAACAATTTCAACACAATTTAACTGGCCAATAAGAAAATGACATGTGTCCTCTTTTTCTGTTACAAATTTAGTCACCCATATGTGAAGTCACAAATACAGCACCGAAAAATAAAAAAAAAGGATTTCGGGTGGCCGAAAGCTGCATATATGGTGCAATTTGGTCATCGATCCCACGATTAATAATCAAATCATTTTATGATTCAACTCACAACAAAACCAAAATTTTATTACTATTCAATATATCATCGTTATACTCTGTTTTGCAATCTTCTATTGCTTTGTGTTGTCGTAGGCATGATTCTTGTAAGCTTTCCTTATTCTTGTAAGCTTTCTTGTAAGATCAACCCAACATTTCCCTTTGAAAGCGGCAGGTGGTGCACCACCGGAAAAGCAGTGGTCTGCACACCCCGGGCTGATGAGCGGCAACGAGAACAAACGCAACTGCAAACTTGCTTGGATCCTGGAATTTTTTTTTTATCTCAAATATTAAAATATGTTACAAACAAATCGATCACGAGAGCACAAAGATACAAAGAATAAGCTATTGTTAAACTACCTCCAAGTATTCTTTCACTTTATATCAGCATACGAGAAGGAGAGTGGCAACAGCGACTGAAAGAATATTCTTGTATCCATTGACAATCATGTGAGGTACAGCAGCAAGAGTAGGATACGAGAGAGCCAATGAAAGTGAAGTAACCATCAATACACCGACATAAAATTTCTCAACTAGATCATCATCAGTAAGGTCAAGCACCTCTGGGTTAAAAACTGCACCATTGTCATACAACGAATGCACAATGAGACCATATGAAAATGGCCTTATGCCTAGCTTTGATAGCAAAGCAGCTTCAGAAGAACCCACTTTGTCTCCTTTCTTGATAAGCTCAAGTTAATCTTTGTTGGTATGACAACCTAAAACAGCAAAGTTTGTTAGCCAATAATACATAGTAATAAAAACCGAAACAACAGTACACCACATCGATAGTAACCCTAAAGAACATCAAAAAGACAACAACAATCTTGGTAAATGCAAGATTAGTTGTCAAATGCTTTTAGTACTCAAGAAGGCAACTACTTCCTAGCTATCTACTTGAGAACAGGTAAATGCAAATAATGCGCTAATCAGGTCTTACATAATAAGTAATTACACCAAAACTAATACTTCAGGAACAGGTTAACGCAAATAATCTGCTTTAATCAATCTTAATTAATAAGTTATTAAACCAAAACTAACTAAAAATTTTAAAAAGTAAAATCAACGTCATGAGAATTAGTTGTTTGATAGGACCATCAAAAACAAGGTAGTGGTTGGGGCATGCTACTCTAATGTAAATAACTTTGAGCATATAGTATGTAATTTTCATACTACCATTACTCAAGAATCAGTTTCCATAAAAAATCGGAGCTAATAAGGGAATCAGTGGTAATAAGGGTCGAATCGAAAGATTACCTGGAAGAAGGATGTTTGTGATGGATCCAATCCTGTGTTGCCTGGCGGTACAATAACATCGATAGGAGCAAAAAGTCTAACACGATCAGGGGCTCCAACCTGATGTAATCATGTAAACAGAAGATAGATTATCACACAGAATACACAAGTGACGGGGTAATATATTTTTTTACGTGTAAATGGACATTAAAAATTCGTATTTGTCAAAATTATAGTCGATAATAAAATTTATTGAACTTTTCAAGGAATCAATTTGATAATTTATTGCTAACCAAACGAATATCATATCGATTTTGAAAATTCTAGAGCACTAATGCACGTCAAAAGCGATAAACGAAAAATTTACATTGTGTTTGTCAAAAATTTAGTTCAATAATAAAATTCGACGATATAAATGTTGAACCAATTTGCGTTCTTCATTACGAGTTAGCATAATGATCAAAAAACGATAATCAAAGAATTGAGTGATTATACGATTGATCATTTTGTCAAAATTTAAGTTAAACAATAAATTTTGTAGATCTTTTCAAGAAATGGTGAATTGATATATGTTAATTATTATTACGAGTCGGACAATCTTGAAACTTAGAGAGTTCGAGAGGATAACCGCATATTTTTTTGGCTTGAACTGATTGCATTTTCAATGAATTGTGAATCGATATGTGTTTATTAATATTACGAGTCGAACGAATACGTCAATCAACTTATCTTAAAAATTCGAGAGTTAGAAACAACCGAAGATTGTTCAGTAGTGAACCACCTTGAGATCGATTATTATCATCGATTTCCAAGAGTACGAATTCACATTTATTTTTATCAAGATTTAAGTTCGACAATAAATTTTGTGAATCTTTTCAGGAAACGGTAAATCGATATTTATTCAACCGAATATGGGAATCAATCTTGAAAACTCAAGAGTTGGAAACGATAACCAAAAAGTGTTTTGGCTTAAACGGATTGTATTTACTATACATCATTGATATCCAAGAGTACAAATTGACATTTTTTTTTGCCGAATTTAAGTTCGACAACAAATTTTGTGAATCTTTTTAAGAAATGGTAAATCAATATTCGTAAATTATTAGGAGTCGACCGAGTATGGCAATCAATCTTGAACATTCGAGAGTTTGAAACTATAACCGAAGAGTTCTTTGGTTAGATTGTATCAAGTTCTTCCATTAATTCCCAAGCGCACAAATTCACATCCTTTTTGTCAAAATTTAAGTTAGACGATAAATTTCGTAAATCATTTCAAGAAATGGTGAATCGATATGTGTTAATTATTATTTCGATATTGCCGAATATGACAATCAATCTTGAAAATTCGAGAATTAGAAACAATAGCCGAAATTGTTTTAGCTTGAACAGATCATATCGAATTTTGTCATCGATTTCCAGAGTACAAATTCACATTCATTTTTGTCAAATTTTAAGTTCGACAATAATTTTTTTGAATCTTTTCGAGATATGATAAACCGATTTATCTTAATTATTACGAGTCGACCGAATACGACAATCAATCTTGAAAATTCAAGGGTTAGAAACGCTAACTAAAGAGTATTTTGGCAAGAATCGGTTATTTCGAATTCTGTTGTTGATTTCCAAACGTACACATTCACACCCTTTTTGACAAAATCTAGGTACCATAATAAATTTTGTGAATATTTTAAAGAAATGGTGAATCGATATTAGTTACTTATTGTTAATCGACCGAATATAACAATCATTCTTGAAAATTCGAGAGTTGGAAACGATAAGCAAAGTTTCTTTTCGGCTTAAAAAAATTGTATCAAATTCTTTATCAATTTCCAAGTGTACAAATTCACATCCTTTTTTTTGTCGAAATAAATAAGATAATGAATCTTACGGATCTTTCCTATTAATGGTGAATTGATATGTGTGTCAATTATTACGGGTCGACCAAATATGACAAGAACGGCAACCAAAGAGTGAAATTCTATCAAATATGGAACTTGAGTCAAATTGAAGAGATTGAATCCATGGGTTGAAATTTCAAACCAAACATTTCTGCCCTCCGTTGCAAACTCTGGAAAAAGAAAATCACTGAAGCCCACTGAGGTGAATGGATTGGATGGCGCATGAACTAGTTAGAAATTTCTGCTCGGTGATGCCAATACATTTTTTCCGCCATCTATTCAGCCTTTCACCAACAGGAAAGTGTCTCAGCACCAGGCAAGGTTCTTTCGTCAACTTTGGCCCAAATTTCCCTTCTTTAACATTAAATCTTGATGGGTCAACAATGATTCCGGAACGCATGAATAGACTTACATTTCATTCCTCAATACCGTTGCTAAATACTGTTCTCGTACAAATGTTGATCCACTATTCCAATAGAGAAACGACGCCTATTTTCACATTTAGCACACAGGTAACCACAGTTTGTCAATTTTTCGAAAACCATTTGTAGATGCATATTGAATGAAAAAATTCACCCCATTTCTATATACTTTACCAAATATATCTGATTCAAACATCCAAGATTGATCCACTTCTGACATTATGAAAGTTAAAAACTAACAAATACAAGAAATTTCAGCTGTCTCTTTATATCATGGAGATTAAAGAAAAAAAAATCCATTGCGACATACAAACAGGTGCAGTGCCATTAAGAAATATTGGAACTAACAGGTCATGAGTATCCCACAAGATGCAAAATCAATAAAACCACAAATTTTGCAGATACATGCTAAACAGATTAACAAAACAGATGGGTGATGGTACTCAAATATACAGATGTACGATAGGAAATATTAGTTACCTCTTACCTTGCTTGAAATTGCTCCCACCAAATTTTCTTTTGCACCACAAGCATGCACAATTTCAAGACTAACACACTCGAGCAACAACTTACCTCTCCATCTCACTGCGAACAGAAGGACAATCCCCTAGTTCCAATTTTCAGCCTACATAAGATTCCAGACACAACTTGTAGACTAATAAAGATGAATATCATCAACTAAATGAAGAGAGAACTTTTTTGTTTTGGTCCCTTGCATAAAGTAACTCATATAATGTCAGAACAAAACTATAGTTCTCAATCTCTTTCTTATTTTGCTTTCACAATACGTAAACTCAAAAAAGAAATTAAGTTATATGATTCCACCATTTCGGACCTTTATGAGCTGTAACATGTACATGCACTGGCATTCCTTTGCCATTATTTTATCACCTCATGTCTAATACAATGACTAAAAGAATGTACTACATTTATCATTCTAGTTGTTGTGTATGTAAATTACTCAACGATCAACATTATGTTGTTTCTTGAAAAAATGACTACATCTATCATTCTAGTTACTGTGTATGTAAATTAAGATCATTCAAAAGGCAAAGAAAACAACAAAATTCGTTGTAAGGGGGAGAAAGACGAAACTTTATAAGCTGTAGTAGTACTGCGTTAATGGACTAGGTTCCTTTAATCATTTATGAAATTGAAACCACAAGTATCAGTACACAGTTTTTCTCCGATACACTAAAATTTTTTGCAAAATCTTTCACTAATTAGAGTTCATAATGACAATGCAAAAAAGGTTGACTAAAAAAAAACGATTATGTATTTGGAACTATTGATCCAAATAGAACTAGATACGGACATGATAATCGTTTGACACTTGAGACAAGAAAAATTATGGTAAAGGGTTGTATTGAACTTTGTTTCAGCAATTCAGCTTTGGACACCTTCATTATCTACCAGAAACCCCCAATTATCAAAAAAACCCTACTTGGTTAAAAACCCCTAATTTTTGAAACCCTAGGTTCAAAAAATAAATAATGTGACACCTAATTGAAGAACAAGAAGATTAGAAATCGTACCGCCATTGGTTTTAAGCTCGAATTTACTGGAGAACGAACACCTTCATTATCTCTGAAATTGATTTTTGTTATCGTTGAAGAACAAACTTAGGAAAGACAAATCAACACAAGGAAGATGGGTTTTTCTTTCTAAGATTTTGGGGATTTTCTTCGATTGATTATCAGAAAGGGGAAGTGAGTTAACGATGGCGGGGAGAAGTTCTGTACTTCTGGGTTTTTATCTTTTTTTTGCTGGAAAACTCTGTCATCGGTTGTTACAGGGATGAGTCGAGCATTCGATGAAAAAGTTGCCAAAGTGTTGGTTATCAAAGAGGTATAGAGCAGCGGGTGTATATTGAGTGTAACAACTACCGTGTATTTTAATATATTTTCAATTTTAAAATGACTTTGAAAATGGTTTGGAATGTAATTGATAAAAATACGTAATAGAATAAACCGAAAAGAGTTATAGTACTGGGGTTTAATTTTATGTTAATGAATTGTGGGTGGAATTAATAATTCTATGTGTATAACATCAAATACACATAATGTATTACTAATAAAAAGTGTCACTGAATTATTAAAAAAATAAACTCTTAAATATTGTAACACTAAAAAAATTCTATCACATCTAAGATAGTTACAATCCTTGTAACCTATAAATTATGTGATTTAAAATATAAGCATTAGAAATCTCTATGTTACAAATTAGGCGATATGGTGTGGTGTCCTCTAGCCTTAAGTGGTGCTTACGGATTATCGATGTTTGTCTCCCAGGATACAACAACTATCTTCTCGATGTAGTAGCACTCCAAACTTCGAGAAACGGCGAACCGGAAACTTTAGTGATGAACTCTCTTGATTGACACAAACCTAATCAATGATTTCTTGTGAATGCAATAGAATGATTACTAGTTTTCTGATTGATCTCCTAACCTAATTGTGCAAGGTATATATAGATGCTAATGGTACCTCTTCGTCGAAATGCTGTGTTGCTTCAAGGTATATATATATATATATCCAACATTGATCTACTCTATCAATTCTAGCCCTCTTAGCTAGGCTATTAGCAACTTCATTCGACTCTTTGTGCACAAAAGTGCATTTCCAATCCCTGAAACTTACTAAAAGACTTCGACAGTCTTGAATTACATTATTATTTGTCCATCTAACAAAATCTAATTCTCCATTTATTGCTTTCACCATATTCTGGAAGTCTCCCTCCAGATGTAGTCTTTCCATAGCTGAATCTTTTTCCCACTTTATAGCCGCTAGTGCTGCAAGAGCTTCAGCTTGCTCTTCATCCTGAGCTATCCCGGCCCATCGATGGAGCTCATCCGAATTGCCTACGCAGCGAAAAACAACATTAGTCCTAGACCCATATAATTGTTTTCTTTTAAGAATGCATCATCAAAATTGGTTTTATCAAATCCATTTTCTGGCATTTTCCAAGGTATTACATCCCTTGTCTGATTCACAGAAGTTCTAGTTGATCTACAATTTCTAGAGTTTTCATTCCACTCAGTTATGTCCTTATTTACTTGTCTTACCAGACCAGCTATTTGAATTGTTCCATTATCAAAGACCACAGAACATCTCAGTTTCCATATTTGCCATATAGCAAAGCTAACAAACTGAACATATTTCTCATGTGCACCCCTGGATACAGTACTGGACTGAAACTAGTTAGCTATCCAATTATGCATATTTGTATTGGAAATAGTTCCTGCAATGTTAGCATCAAGGGCAAACCAAATTCTTTTAGTAACTTCACAGTCAATAAACAAATGATTGAGGGTTTCAATTTCACGATTGCATAGAGGGCAGTCACTATTAATAGCTGTAGCAAACCTAGTAATCTTACTTCTTACTGAAACACAGTCATTTAAACACTTCCATAGATGATGCTTAATATTTTGAGGAAGATTAAGACTCCACAAATCTTTCCAGGGATAGGATACACTGACAGAGCCATGAACCTCCTGCATAATGCACTTAAATGCAGATTTAACACTACATTTACCATTGTAAGATGGAGCCCACCTGAGAGTGTCCTTTCCATTGTAAGGAACTCTAATTTTACAGATTTCATTGACAGTATTACTATCAAAAAGGCAATTTAGAGCATCTACATTCCATTCATTAGTTCCCTGCATCATAAGTTGGTTAACTGTTTTCATAGAATTTGAAGCAAAATTACTGTTAAGAAGGATAATATTAGTGGGAACCCATCTGTCCTTCCATATCTCAATGGAAGTACCATCTCCTACTTCCCAACAGTAGTATTTCCTTACCAAATCAAGACCCCTACAAATGCCTTTCCAGACGCAAGAAATATTTTCAGTAACAAAAGCATGAAGAGGATTCATATCAGGAAAATATTTATGCCTAAGGATTTGAACCCACAAGGCATCTGGTTCTGTTAGCATTCTCCATGCTAACTTGGTTAATAATGTAGTGTTTAGATACTTTGTTTTCCTAATATTCAAACCTACCATCTCAATGGGTTTTAGCTATATTATCCCAATTACAAGGATTCCCCCCTCTAGCGGACTTTTTCTTATTCCAGAAAAACCTCCTTTGAACTGCATCAAGTTTGTCAGTCATCTTTTTAGGCATATGGAAAACAGATAGATGATGAGAAGCTATGGTGCCTAAAGTAGATTTAATAAGAACAGTTCTACCTGGTTGATTTAGATACTTACCTTGCCAATCATCAAGCCTCTTATCACAATTCTCCTCAAGATGCTTAAAAGACTCCATTTTGTTTCTTTGAAGCAGCAGGGGAACACCTAAGTACTTGTCAACCAAGCCAAGTTTTTTAATTTTCAAAATAGAAGGTTCAGTCTTGGGGCTAAAAGAAATCCCATATTTCTAAAAGTTTATGGCTTGTCCAGAAAACTTACTAAATCTTTCTAGCATGCTTTCCAAATTCCTAGCATTCTTAACACTAGCCTTAGTAAAAACAAGGCAGTCATCACCAAAGAATAAGTGACTTACATATGGACTGGCTGTAGTTACTTTTATACCTTCAATATCACCTTTCCTTTCTGCATCAATAAGCATCTTAGACAACACATCCATGCAAATAATGAACAAGTAAGGACATAGGGGGTATCCCTGTCTAAGACCCCTTGTAAGATAATAAATTTCACCAGGGCAACCATTTAGCAAAATTGAAGTTGACATTGTGGAGATATATTGTTCAATGAGATTACACCAATGATTATGAAAGCCAAGTTTTTTGAGAATATCAATTAGAAAATTCCACTTTATCCTATTCAAAAGCCTTGGACATATCAAGTTTCATGGCCATAAGTCCAGCTTTTTTCCTATTTTTTCTCATTGTATCAACTAACTCATGGGCTATCACAATGTTGTCAGTTATCTACCTAGAGGACAAGAATGCAGCTTGATAAGGGCTAATAAATTTGTCCATCACAGTTTTAAGTCTACTAGCTAAAAGTTTAGAGACTATTTTATAACTAACATTGCTTAAACTTATAGGCCTAAAATCATCAGGGGTTTTAGGGGCATTATTTTTAAGAATGAGAGTCACAAAATTATGATTCATATGTTTAAGCAAGTAACCTGAGTGAAGAAATCTCTTAACCATAGCTATAGTATCAGGCCCTACAATATCCCACATTTATTGATAGAACCCATGTGGATAACCATCTGGTCCAGGACTAGTCCAAGGTTGCATTTTCCAGACAATGGCTTTTATCTCCTAATCAGTAGGTGTATGTAGAAAAAATTCATTTTCCTCATCATAAATACAAGGAATAATAGTATCAAAAAAAAAAAATACTTTCCCTTGAAGGATTTTTAGTTCTACTCATTTTGCTAAAATGATCTCTAAGCTCATTAGCTATTATGCTTTTATCAGTTAACTAGGTTCCTATGCTACTTTTCAAGCACTCAATCTGAGTTCTTCTTTTCCTGAACTTAACTTTATCATGAAAGTACTTCGTATTTTTATCATCAAAAGTAAGGACATATTCCTTAGCTCTCTGTATATAATACTCTTGTCTGACATTATACCAGTATTTCAGAGATTCTTCCAACCTAGACTTATCAACACTAGTAGCATCATTCATGTTAGTACGATATTATCTAACTGAGTCTGGATATCTTTTATATAATACTGAAAATTACCAAAAAAAATCCATGTTCCACTGTCTTATAGCCATTTTAACATTGTATAAACATCTAGTGTGTGTGTAAGCTCTTGATCCATTTTCATTGGTTTTCCAGTTTTCCACAGAAAGTCTTTACGCCTGTTATCACTAAACCAGCACTTGTTAAATCTTAGAGGTCTTCTAGTGTTATTTTCCTCTCTACAAGTAACAAGAAGAATAGGGCCATGATCACTGGCTAGACTAAGTAATTGGTAAACTATATAGCATTAAGGAAAAAATCAAACCAAGAATAATTAACAAGATCTCTGTCAAGCCTTTCAAGAATAAGGACATCACCCCCTCTATGATTACTCCAAGTAAAAGGGTTACCTTTGTAACTCAGGTCAATAAGATCCAAATGGTCTAAATGATTTTGAACTTCATCAAGTTGACTTTGAGGAATTGGATTGCCACCAACCTTTTCCTCTTGTCTATCAATGAAATTTAAATCACCTATGATAATCCAAGGACAGGAGTACCTAGTAGCTAGGTTATCTAGATAATTCCACTGCCTATCCCATCCTACAACATCTAGAGCACCATACATAAAATTTATCAGGGTATGACCACTTCTAGAGTCTACATTAACCAGGACAAAGATGAAATTAACATTCATATAAACAAAATCAATATGGATACCATCCTTCCACAACAAAAACATACCACCAGAAGCTCCTACAGGATTAACATAAAGATAGTTCATATCATTGTAGGATTACGTAAATTTCTCCATTTTCTGGTTCATAGTTTTAGTCTCACACGGGAATATAATATCAGGATCATTGGCCCTAATCAGCTCACCTATATGTTGTCTAGTATGTTTATTTCCAAACTCTTGGACATTCCAAGACAGAAATTTCATTTTTTCCCAATTTAGGTCACAAGCAAACCTAGTTCTACAAATTGGTATCAAAATCACACAATTATCGAAATCACCCCAATAAATCCAGAAATAAGGAGAGGAATTAAAAATACTAATTGAAAATAAGATAAATTCAAGAGGAATTAGAAGATTTTCGCAAACCTAATTTGCAGTGCTCATTTGTATTTCAGCGGTGTTCTGGTGGTAGGATCCTTCACTTCTTCCTCCATTTTCAGCATATGTCATGTTCAAGTCTTCCCCATTGTAGGTAACTTCCGGATTGTCCATATGATGAACCCCATCACTCTGAAGAGATTGGTTCTCCCCTTGATTCTCATGGTTGCTATCCAACAGAACATAGTTATCTTCTATTGCGTCGCCTCTTGTTCTCTTATTCTTTCTCGGGTCGGATCCCTCATCACTTTCATGGTTCGACCCACTAGTTGCTCCACTCGGCAAAACTTATTTGTATCATAAGAAATTATCTGATAAGCCTGTCTCTGAATATGTCCATGAATCAAACTGGAGGACACTCTGAAGTTTAATGATTCTAGAGAAAAATGACATCCCAGTGGATTTTGAGAATGCACACGAGTCAATGGCAAGATCATGCGAGCATATTGATGATTAATTTCGTATACATTTGCTTAAAGAAATAGAGAAAGATGAGATCGAAACAAGCTCCTTGTTGCTTTATGTCAACGAATAGCATATTTGGCCTATACAATCCAGGTAGAACTTGGTTCTGTGATAAATATACAGGTATTTAGTGTGGTAGTGTTAACCAACCAAGTTTAAAGCCTATTGGACATACATAATTAATTTTTCACAAAGCATAATGAGAAGAAAGCAGTCTTAAAGTATAAAAACTCGCCTTGTGGCGCGAGGTTTCTCAGAAAGCCTGGAATTGTTCTCATGTAATGAACGTTATAGCGTTCCGCTACATAGTTAGCTTGGTAATTTCAAAAGGATTTGAAATACAGCATATGTATGTGGTTGTTACGTATCTCTGAAAGAATCAAGAGATAGAATATATTTACAAAAGTAACTGATAACCTTTTGTTGCCCAAATCAAGTGAATCTAAACCACAAAGTGTGTTAACAGTTAGATAGAACATTCACTTATAGATTAAAGCAACCAGGTGGATGTGGTATACCCGTCTAAGTGGCTATTTGATTTGGAGGCGTTAGACAAATAAGTTATTTTTCCTTACGTATTCACAAGAAAGTTCCTGATTGGAATTGTAGTTATCTATGTCGATGGTACAGACATAATGGGTACTCTTGATTTAATAAGAGGCATTAAAAGCTATTTGAAATCCAAATTTGAGATGAAAAATCTGGGAAAAGATCGACCGAATACAGAGCTTGTGGTATATTATTCCACCAGTTTGCATATGTCTAAAGTTGTCAGAAAATTTAACAAAGACATGCATCCTGATAGCACTCCCATGATTAATTGAGGTTCAACTGTAAGTAAGTGGCCATTTTGTCTAAAGGAAGATGATGAAGATGTGTTGGGAGATGAAACATAATTCTCATATCTAAGTACAATAACAGATGCATTATTGTTTTTAGTATAGTATTTTACTCGATCAAATTTTGCATCCTCAGGCGCCGACGCAACATCATTGGAATGGTATAATGAATGTAATCATTTACTTAAAAGTAACCATTGACATAAGTTTGTTTTATCCCTGCAAAAACATAAAAAAGAATGTTAATGAAAGTGCAATCCAAAAGTTGTTGATTATGAAAGAACAATAATCTCTTCTCCAACGAAAGTAATCAGGGGGAGATATGGTAGACTATTTTCTAAGTCATTACCGATATTCAGTTCGAAAAGTACACGACTAAAGGAACTATATGGAACAACTCTGAAAGTAATCAGGGGTAGATGCCGACATCAGGGGGGGATCCAAGGATATGTTGTCGACATATTTTACTTCGAAATGGAAATTGTGTTGTACTCTTTTTCCCTTCGATAGTTTTTCCCAAAGGGTTTTGTTACTCGACAAGGTTTTTAGCGAGACAACACTAAAAACATCAAGTATGTTGAACGTTGAAGACATAAATATCGCGTCGATATTTCTAAAAATATCTGGATCAAAGAAATGAAACGTGATAGTCTGTTAAGCGTAACTTCCAGAATCAACAACAAGGTCTTATACAACGTGAATTAACCGGAAAAAAAATGATAAACTGACCACAAGATTTGCTGACTAACACAGTGGGGCGGGATTCCTGCCCAAACCCTCCCCTGTTGTGTCTGTCGACACGCGAGATTTGACCACGGTCAGTATGACAGGTCCTTTACTCAAATTGCCACATAATCTATCATATTTTTATACTTTAACAATGTCATTCATGGATTAAACGTTGGATTAGTTACTTAATTTATTTATTTTATCAGAATCAGGTTGGTAATTAGATATATAATCTTGGCTTATGTTACACTTTCCAAATTTCGTCAATTCTTAATTTTAATATAAAAAAGTTGATTTAATGTTTTAGTTTTAATATAAAAAGTATGTTTTAGTTTTAATATAAAAAAATTGATTTAATATTTTAAACTAGTAATAGTATTCTAAAATACTCCCTCCGTCTCTAAAAGATAAGCAGGTTTGTGTATATTAAAACTAAAACATTTACACACAAACCTGCCTATTTTTTAGAAACGGAAGGAGTATGTGATATTACCAAATATTTACATTGTGACCCAAGATCTAAAATATTTTAACAAAACTACAAAAAATTTGTAGCTTGGAATTTGAAGTGGTCAGTAATTACCCAAAACTTAACATACGGTCTAAAGATTGGTAATATCTCGCCTTGCTGGCTAAACAGCGAAATGCATGTTTCCTTGAGCAACTGCAGGAGAGATTGCCCAGGCGAAAGAATTGTACCCTCGCCTTGCTGACTAAACAGACAGTGCTCTAGGCGAAGAAACAAAGAAGACATAATCAAAGCTGTTCATTCAAGAAACGCAAAAAGAAAAATTCTAAAAGTTGACCAATTTATTCCACCAAACCATAAACCAAACCGTACAAGTGCTAACCAGAAGACAAACAACAAGCACAATATAGTTTCAAAACGAGGCAGAAAATAACTAAAACCAGGTACTCAATAATAAAAACCAGGTACACAACGAAACGACATAGTAAAAACATGTTCCTTGGCATACCGGAGGAACACCGTAAGCACCAATTAATGGTACTCAATAATCACCACCACGAAGACGAAGGACAAGGTGAAGAGTGGATTCTTTCTGAATGTTATAATCAGCAAGAGTCCTTCCATCTTCCAATTGCTTTCCAGCAAAAATCAGCCTCTGCTGATCAGGTGGAATACCCTCCTTATCTTGGATCTTTGCCTTCACATTGTCAATGGTATCAGAACTCTCAACCTCCAATGTGATTGTTTTACCAGTAAGGGTCTTGACAAAAATCTGCATACCACCACGTAGACGAAGAACTAAGTGAAGTGTCGACTCCTTCTGAATATTGTAATCAGCTAAGGTTCTTCCATCTTCCAATTGCTTCCCTGCGAAAATCAATCTCTGCTGATCTGGAGGAATACCCTCCTTATCCTGGATCTTAGCCTTCACATTATCAATTGTGTCCGAACTCTCCACCTCTAAAGTGATAGTCTTTCCAGTCAATGTCTTAACAAAAATTTGCATTCCTCCCCTGAGACGCAACACCAAGTGAAGTGTAGACTCCTTTTGGATATTGTAATCAGCAAGTGTACGGCCATCTTCAAGTTGCTTTCCTGCAAAAATCAATCTCTGTTGATCTGGAGGAATTCCTTCCTTATCTTGAATTTTTGCCTTGACATTATCAATTGTATCAGAGCTTTCAACTTCAAGGGTAATGGTCTTGCCGGTAAGGGTCTTGACAAAAATCTGCATACCACCACGCAGACGAAGAACCAGGTGAAGGGTTGATTCCTTCTGAATGTTGTAGTCTGCAAGGGTATGACCATCTTCGAGCTGCTTCCCAGCAAAAATCAACCTCTGCTGATCTGGAGGGATTCCCTCCTTATCCTGGATCTTTGCCTTGACATTGTCAATAGTGTCAGAGCTCTCAACCTCGAGAGTAATAGTTTTTCCAGTCAGGGTCTTGACAAAAATCTGCATACCACCACGAAGTCGGAGGACAAGATGGAGAGTAGACTCTTTCTGGATGTTGTAATCAGCTAAAGTCCGACCATCTTCGAGCTGTTTACCAGCGAAAATCAACCTCTGCTGATCTGGAGGGATTCCCTCCTTATCCTGGATCTTTGCCTTGACATTATCGATAGTGTCAGAGCTCTCAACCTCAAGAGTAATAGTTTTTCCAGTTAGGGTCTTGACAAATATCTGCATACCACCACGAAGTCGAAGGACAAGATGGAGAGTAGACTCTTTCTGGATGTTGTAATCAGCTAAAGTCCGACCATCTTCGAGCTGTTTACCAGCGAAAATCAATCTCTGTTGATCAGGGGGAATTCCTTCCTTGTCCTGAATCTTAGCCTTTACGTTGTCAATAGTGTCAGAGCTCTCAACCTCGAGAGTGATGGTCTTACCAGTCAATGTCTTAACAAATATCTGCATACCACCACGAATACGCAGAGTAAGATGGAGGGTAGACTCTTTCTGGATGTTGTAGTCAGCTAGAGTCCTGCCATCTTCAAGCATCTTACCAGCAAAGATCAATCTCTGCTGCTCTGTGGGAATCCCTTCCTGATCCTGGATCTTGGCTTTAACATTGTCAATGGTGTCGGAGCTCTCGACCACAAGAGTATTGGTCTTCTCAGTTAAACTTCTTACGAATATTTGCATCGGCATCTACAAATTACCAATAACCATTCAATGTTAGTAATCAAATTACCAATAACCATTCAATGCTACTAATCCATAAGAAGTTCGATTCCAAAACCGCACTACGCAATCCATGTACAGAAACAGTCTAAACCTAAGTCTATGTTGATGGCATAGGAGAAAAGATTTCGAAGTAGTGTCAATATGCAACAGCTACCAAAAAACAGCACATCCAAAACCTAATGAAATCCTCAATCAGAATGTAATCCATTGAATCAAGAAAAATAACAAGCCAGCTATGTCTATTTTCTAATGTAATCGAACAACCATTCTAATGTAACCTAAGTTGGAAACCATCGTGTCAAGGTGATTAATACCTACCTATGCACAAAAACCTGAATACCCTATTCATTAAATCAAAAGAAGCACATCGAAAACCTAACAATCTTCAATCAGAATGTAATCTATTAAAGCAAGAGAAATAACAATAACAATCTATGTCCTAATGTAAAGTAGTAATTCCATTCTTCTAATCTGAGCGAACTTAGACACCATCCAGTCAAAAGTGATCCATATGAACTAACCAGAATACTGCTTTACAAAGCAAATTGAACCTTGTAACCTTGAATCAGAAAATCTAACATGATCACAATAGCAAATTGAAGACCTAAAAATTAAAGATGATCAGAATCTAGCAATGATCACAATAGCAAATTGAAGACCTAAAAATTAAAGATGAATCAGAATCTAGCATGATCACAATAGCAAATTGAAGACCTAAAAATCAAAGATGAATCCCTAGATTCGATTTCCATATCCAACAGTGAATAAAACAGACTGAATCATCAATATCAGACTAATCAACCTTATAGAAATTCAAAAGACACAATCAAATCCAACAATACAAGATACACATAAAATCGAAATCATATGATCAAAAACCCTAAATACTGAATTGAAAATGAACAGAAAGAATTGATAACTGAAAGCTAAAAGCTCACCTTGTGACAGAGAAGACTAGGGCGGGGTTGAAGAATCGGAAAGCTTTTTGTTTTGGAATCGTGAACTAATCGAGACCTGAGAGAGTGCGTTGGGGAAACGCTAGATGGACAATTTTATAAGAGATTGGTAAACGGTGTTGTGCACGAATTAAGAAAGCGAAACGTAACGGAAATACTCGGAAATCGCGTTATTTCCTAACGGGAGCGGGGTTGGGAATCTTCCGGAAGATGACAAGTTCTGCGGTTACCATATCTAGAACCTTGTTTTGTTTGGGTCTGACTTGGGACTTAAAATCTGACTCGGAGTCTAACCCGTCTCGAGTCAGATTGTTTGTTTTTGGTGAAAAATATCGTTTGGTCCTTTTTTAGGTGGTCCCAAAAGTACCCTTCCGTGTTAATTTGTACTTTTTTTTATTAAATGGACAAAGTACCTTCCGTGTTAATTTGTACTTTTTTTTTGTAGCAGTTAATTGTTCAAAATGAACTCCTGTTAATTTCCACTTATTTTTTCAGAAATCAACTATATAAACCAGAGTTCATTCCATAAATGAACTCCATATAAACCTAAAAAAACAGAATTCATTCCATAAATGAACTCCATATAAAAAGCTAAAAAAACTAGAGTTCATTCCAGAAATGAACTCCATATAAAAACCTAAAAAAAAAAAAAAAGTTCATTCCAGAAATGAACTCCATATAAAAACCTAAAAAAATCAGAGTTCATTCCATAAATGAACTCCATATAAAAACCTAAAAAAACCAGAGTCCATTCCAGAAATGAACTCCATATAAAAACCTAAAAAAACAGAGTTCATTCCAGAAATGAACTCCATGTAAAAACCTAAAACAACATAGTTCATTTATGGAATGAACTGCAGCATCATCATTTTCGTCGTCTTCAACAGCAACAGCAACATCAAAAATCGTCTTCATCTTCTTTGACAGCAGGAGCAGCAGCAGATCTTCATCTCTTTCATCATCTTCAACAGTAGCAACAGAAAAAAATGACGAAAAAACGAAAAATCATCGTCGTCTTCATCATCATCTTCATCTTCTTCATCATCAGCAGCAGCAAAGACAAAAACATTCAAAAAAAGTTCATCACAAATTCATTTTCATCGTCTCCACCATCTTCGACAGCAACAACATCAATACAAAAGAAAAATAACATACAAATCTTCATTGTTTCATCATCAATCATCTTTCATCTTCAACACCATCGTCATCTTCATCTTCATCTTCAGAGAAAAAAATAAATAAAGAACAAGAAAAACTATATCTGAAAATCTAGGAGAGAGAAATGAAATCTAAAAATAATTTCTTTTTTTGATAATAAATCCTAAATATATGGATCTAAAAGGCTATTTCTGTCACTCCTAGAAGAAAATTACATCATTCATAACGTCATCCCGCATGGGTATTGTACACCCTAGGACCAAACAATAATTTTTAGGACCAAACTATAATTTATATTTCCAAAAGGACCAAACAGACAGTTGACTGAGTCAACTGGACCAAACTCATCCTAATATATTATTTGTATGACCTATTGATATTTCCTACTTGTTTTTTTTATTTTTCTGAGAGGTAATTTATTATTTTTATTTTTCTTGATAAAGAAAAATTATTATTCAAAAGAATTCTCGTCAGACAAGAAACTAGTCAGTAGCTGAGCTCCAACTCCTTTTTGAACGACCACACTTGACCTTTAAAAAATAAAATCCCATACTTACACATTAGCATCATGACTGGCCATGTAGTTGCGAAGACGTTTAATAAAATTTGTCGTTTCGTCACCAAGCTCACCAAGGGTAGTAAAAGCTAAAGCACCAAACCCATAGTCTTGCGATGTGCATTTTTCCAAATACTTGGCGTTTTTCTGATATCTAACTCAAAGTTTGACTCATCTCATAATCTTACTTTGACTCATCTCATAATCTTTCTCAGAAATATTTGAATTAGATACACAATTAATTTGAGTTACAAAGTGCAAGTTATGTATCCACTCACATTACCCATTTTATGCTTTACAACTCGGGTTGTTTGTGAGGTTGAGAGTCCCAACCAATCCACCCTCAACAAACATCTATCTAGGATACCAAAAGATTATCTCACTCTTAATCATCTATTAATCACCTTATTTGATATGGGGTTTGAGTTAAACAGAAAAATCAACTTGATTTGAGATATGTTTATTAAAGTTTGATTAGGAAGGAAAGATATTTGTATGTTTGGTTTGGAAAGTCTGAGAGAGAAAGTTTTTTTGGTCTAGAATCATCATGGAATTTGCTTCTCCAATTGAAGATTTATTGCAGAGTTATGCTAACACGGATTACTTTCAGCGTCAGCAACAACATATGGTAAGCTTCTCTGCACACGGCAGGAAGAATCAATGGTGAAAGATATCAAACGAGTCTTATCGCAGGGTTCAGTCAACAATATTTGGCTCATATGAGAATTCCACCTTTGGCATGTCCCCCTCCACCATCTGATACACCTCCACCGGTGTTTATGCCATTCAATTCAATCAAATCTCTGGAAATCTGAATCATGAGTTGCAAAAAGCTTCCAAAAAACAACTAGAAAGAGCACAACAACATCTATATCATCATGGGTTTTTCAAAAGTGGATAACCCTAATTACAACTCAAAAATTAGATCCCTCATCGCATACTAAACTCATCAATCCTAACAACAATAAATTACCCAGAGGAAGCTACAAAAAGGAACATACATAGGAAAAAGCAATCGGAGACTCATTGAGTTGGCTCAATCCGGTTCATTATGGTTCCAAGACAACCTTATCAACGCTTAACTATGATTTTGAACTTATCGACGTCTACAAAGCAACTATTAACCGAAAATTCTTCGATTTCAGTTTTGTTTTCATCAGAATCAGGAAAAATCTATAAGAAAAAATAGAAAGACATTATAATAAATCATAAATCAAATGACATTCAAGATAATTATGACATACTAGGTAAGAATATCTCGATGAAACATGTTATGGATGTGTTAGTTGGTCTTCTTGTTATAGATTTGTTCTATTTATAAAACCAAAACATGTTATGGATGGGTTTTTTCTTAGGTTTGCTTTTTTGTTTTTTCTCCAACGATTAAGTGGTTTTGCTATTTGTTCTTCCTTTGATGTCGATTTAGTTAAGATCATTTTCATCATTCAATTAAAGGAATATCGAGATAACGGTAGCATAATTTATTTATTTTCTTTTTTGGTCGAGAGTAGATAGTTCGTGATGAAATTGTTTTAGAAGTGGGGAGAATTTATGGTGGTTAGCGGGTGTGTATTAAGGATAATTTGGTTTAGGGAACATTATCTATATACCCCTACTATGAGACCCATAGCAAATATACCCTTTTGAACTTTACAAATACCCCTAAGCATAATACATTACTAAAATACCCTTTTTTGTGTAATGTATATACAAAACCATTACCACTAACCAATATTCAACAATAACAGCAACAAAAAAAAAAAAAAAAAAAAAACGATATTGTCCGCCATCACCGTTGTCCACCACCGTCAACAACCACCACCGACCACCACCACCACCAACCACCAACCACCACCACCGACGACCACCACCACCAACAACCACCACTGTCCACCACCACCAACCACCACTATTGTCCACCAATAGCGCCAACCACCGCCCGCCTCACTAACCGACCACCACCAATGCCAACCACCAACCTCCACCAACCAACACCACCATCACCGCACCACCACCGCCGCCTCCAACCACCACTACCATGTGAAGTCAACTTGCTGAAGTTGTATCTATATCGGAGGAAACTAGCTCAACTTGTTTCTAATAAATAGTGTGCGTATCGGAGGCAACTATCTCAAGTTGTCTCCACTAAATAGTGTATAGGAACAATTTGCAAAACAAAATGGAGCCAACTAACTCAAGTTGTCTCCAAATCTGAGGTAACTAGCTCAAGTTGATTCAAAAATGAAGGCAACTAGCACAAAGTTGTCTTCAAAAATGAAAGCAACTAGCCCAAGTTGTCTCCAAATATGGAGGCAACTATCACAAGTTGTCTCCTAAAAATAAAAATTATACACAAAAAAGTGAACCTAGTGTGAGTCGAACACACATCTTTTGATATAATAATTTGTGCTACCATTGCACCACAAATTCATGCATAACACAATATAACATGCATATAAAAACCGCAATCGCACCGCACCATACCATCACCTCACACTTCATAACTCATCCATAATCATAACCTGCACCTCCATGCCTTTCACTTATGCCATCTCCAACTGCAACTGCGCCAGTGCATCTTCAAGCATAACTGCTAAACCAAATCCATCTATGTGTGTCTTGACACAGTACAAACCACTTCAACTCTGCTTGTAGCTTCTGCAACAGCTTCAATCCTTCTCTGCAACCACCATCTTTGATATCAACACCAACACCATTTGTACCTTATTTGATAGCAACACCAACACCATTCAGTCCACAATCTCAGTCACTGATCGCCATTACAACTGCATCCCATGTCAATTCAGCTCACAAACCCAAATTCAGCCCTACCAGAACCACCATCTTAGCTGTATAATCTATATAATCACCTGCAATATCATCTCCCATTCTCTGCAATTTCAGCCTTGCCTGTAATTCATTCCTAAGCATACATCTAGCATTTGCATCTCCTCAACCAATTGACCACTGCATTTCAGTTATTACCAGCAACCATTGCATTTCAGTTACTACTAACAACCATTGCATTTAGTTACTACCA
Organism: Papaver armeniacum; assembly: GCA_023531295.1. Classification (NCBI taxonomy): domain Eukaryota; kingdom Viridiplantae; phylum Streptophyta; class Magnoliopsida; order Ranunculales; family Papaveraceae; genus Papaver; species Papaver armeniacum. Next base: position 10,286 of record JAJJWW010010292.1, on the reverse strand, counting down.
TCTTTAGTCTCATACTTGTACCCATTGATAGTCCATTTACTTCAGTTTCGTATGCGTCTCTTACTCAAAAATAATAAACATATGAACCTTATCATCGACAATATTTTATCGAACAATTATACACCAGTAAATTGTGACCGAAGAAATATGAGGAAACTGACCTCACCAGGCATCCAAGGAGAACGTGTTTTTCGAACTTATGCTGACGACTTTGTTGAATGGTCTTTAAACCTGTCTTTCCACAAACATGGAAATCCCACTGGCTCCACAGTTACCTCCACACACTCATAACCTTCACCACCTCCTCCATCACCAAATGTTCAACATAGTATAAATAGTTTGTTCAAACTATAAAAGTTGTTCCAAGCTGCAAAATAGATCCGCAAGGCGAACAAATCCATCAATAACAAAAGCTATAAAATTGTACCTTGTACAGATAAAAACCAAAATCTCATGTTGTGTGAAGACCGACCGTTTCTCAAAACAAGATGTGCAAGCATTTGTCATCTATAACCATGAAATATTAGCACAACAGGTTTAGTAAAACATTAAAAATGAATTTGTATCATTACCAACATGATTTTTCTGATAGTATTATCACTTTCACAACTATCTTGTTATGTCAGTACCTACAAAACATCCAAACAGAAATTGAATTACCTGAAGCGAAGTTTTACTACGCTCTAATAGAGAAACAACACCCCAATTGTAGCCGGAAGATCTCACCACCACCATAATCACGGTTATTATCCACAACCACCACAAACAATGAGAACCACCACTATCTTTATCCCCAAATTTCACCATTCCGACCAGAACCGCCACGGTCTCCATTAATTTCACTGTTCTGAGTCTAACCTCTTTCCATGTACATCACCACTAGTTATAATACCACCACCGGCAGCAGAAACTTAAGCAAGACAAAGACCGAAATCAATTTTTTCTTCATTTTGGATGATTGAATCTTGATCAATAAATTGATGACGATTTTCATCCTCTCTTCCCAATCGATGCAGATAAATCTTTAAAAAACAACTTTAATTATCGATTTTAGGTTTTTCAAGCCAAATCTAGTTGAAATCGAGATGAATCTGATGTTTCGAATGCTCTAGATTAGGTTTAATCAAGTTGAAATCTAACATATAAATCGAAATGGATATATTGATAGTAGTGACGGAGGTAACAGAGGAGGTTGTGGTGGTTATGGTGGAAACGATGGAGATGGTGGGGGCGATTTTTGTTGAGTGTTTTGACAGAAACGAAGAAGAAGACACAAAGGCTAAAAGATGAATTATTATATTTATGATTTCGGATATAATTTCAATTATGCCATCGCGAGTTTTTGTGAAGTGTGTTAAGAGTATTTGTGAAGACTCATGGATAGTAGAGGTGTTTATAACATTCTCACTATGGTTTAAGTTAAAAATATATATTGCCCTTTTTGCTCTTCCTTTGACAAAAGTCTAAATTTTTATCAATCTTGGTATAGGGGCGGCAAGAAATGGTAGAGGGGCGGCAAGTGTGATAGCAATGTCCCTCTTATTGGTTAGGCGGTGTCCTATAGGGGGTGTAGATTGACTAGATTACCCTTTTCACCTTAAATCAACCAAAATCAAATCAATTTTTTTTAAACCTAATAAATCAAAAAAAAAATCAAATCGATTTTTTTTTCATCTTCTTCTTCATCTTCTCTTCTCCTCCATCAACCGTAACCTCCATTAAAACCGAAAATTTCTTATCAGTTTCGATTAATCTGCGATTTGAAAAATGTTTGGAAAAACCCGGTTAGGGTTTATTATCGTGTTGGATTTAAGTTAATTTTGTATAAAAATTAGGTTTTGTATGAAAAATTAAAATTGAAATTTATGGGTTTATGTGAGTTACGGTTGGTAATAACTTAATTCACGAACCGTAATCGAGATTTTGAACATACTTGGTAATTGTTCAATTACCAACCGTATGTTCTTATATCTAAGAATTTTCTTCGATTCATTTTGGTAAACTAAAAACGAGTTACACCGTGAATCGAAAACTATTGATTTGAGCATTTAATTATCAACCGTAACTCAATTTAATTATCAACCGTAACTGAGTTACGGTTGGTATCGAGCATTTAGTTACCAACCGTAACTGGTTTTACGATTGGATCTTCCCCAAATTTAACCATTCACTTGGTATTCGATAACTTCTGAACCGTAACTAAGAGTTACGGTTGGTAACAAGCAAAATTGCAACCGTAAGTTCTTGAAAATTCAAAAGTTTTGATTTTGTTATGTACTTTAGATAATTTTGAGAGCGAGAAAAAGCTAATGAGAACTAATTTAGAAAATACCTGGAAATCACTCATTTTGGTTGAATGAATCAAAATCTAGGGTTTCACAAATATCACATAAGTTTTCATTTTTTTCTCCTCTAAATTTTTTTTTATAACTCTAAAAATCTGATGTTAGAGTTATAATAAGTGAAAATTAATTATCAACACTAATCTTGATTATTAACAATAAGGATTAATTAGTCATTACCAGATTTTTCCTTGATTAGCAAGATTGATTTTTATAAACCAACACAAAATTATTCATCCTAGCATTTTTAGGGCGACCCCAAACGAATTAGGGGCGACATAAAAGACAAAATAGGATGAAAATACTTGTATGTTTTCATAATCGGTAGTTTAGTTACTGACAAAATCTCATTTTTGGGACAACTCTATATTCTTATATGAACTATTTTGACTAATTATAGAAACTCAACCAAATTAGAAAAAAGAGGATTTTTTGCAAAATCTCATTTTGGGCAACTCTTATTCTAGTTATATGAACTATCTTTGACTACCGTTATGTTAGGATTTCGTAAAGACCAAGTATAATCGGAAGTCAAGATACCTTCATTTGCTCAATTTATAGGCTCAACCAATGCAATTAGAAAAAGCTCAGTGCGGGCATGGACATGGTTGAATACAATGCTAACTCATCTGAGGGTCTGGGTCCTGATCCTCAAGACCCTATCTTGACTAATAATATGGTTGGATATTTGCAAAGAGAACAAGGCTAATCGGAAGTCGGGATAACTTCATTTACTACCGATTATAGGCTGTACCAAAAATTTCAAAAAAAAAAGGATTTTTGCATAATGATTTTGGGGCTACTCTATATTCGGTAGTTATATGAACTATTTTGACTCCGATTATGGTAGGATATTTGCAAAGAGAATCAGGTATAATCGGAAGTCATGATAACTCTTCCTTTCTACCGATTATAGGCTCAACCAAAATTCGTAAAAGATGATTTTTGCAAAAATCTCATTTGGGCTACTCTATATTCGGTAGTTATGTGAACTATAATTACTACTTATGGTAGGATATTTGCCAAAGTCTACTTTAATCGGAGTCAAGATAACTTTATTTACTGTGACATAGATAATCAAAATTCAAAAGATAGTTTATTTTGGGGATACTTTATATTCGGAGCTATATAAACTAAATTGACTTTTGTTGATTAACCATTTTAGTTATAATTTTAAAGGGTCATTTGGGATTAAAAAAAGTTCAAAATAACTTCCGATTGTGGATTAACTCTTCCGACATGACATATTTTGTCACTTTGTGTCAACCGAACCGTTTGGAGGCGCCCCTAATTCCTTTTGAGAGAGTTGGAGTTACACTCCAACTCTCTCACCTTCTCCAAATCTAATGGCCATAAACATTTCCAAAATCATAGCATCTAAAAAGTTCCACATAACCAGTCAAAATATGATCTCACGGCTCACACGGAAGAGGCGCATAAAACTAGCCAACATCAAGAAGTACACGATAAGTATACCCAACTAGAAAGCAGGTATAGAGATTGTGATGGATAAGAAAAGGCCACGCCTTTCATTTCCCTTGTCGGTCTTCTGATGACGACAACCTTATTTTCTCTTATAAATTCCCTCCTCACTTCCTCTCTATTCTCAAATCTCTCTCTGTAATTCAACAATGGCAGCAACAACAATTGAAATCAACAATCTGAAATTCACATATCCAGGTATTGATGGGCATCCACCACCGAATTCAACTCCATTGATTGAAGATTTCAATCTCTCTTTGAAATCTGGTGAGCGCTGCCTTCTTGTTGGATCCAATGGAGCTGGTAAGAATTATACACTTTTATATGTTTTTGTTTGAATTGTACTTCTGGGTTTGTGATTTGGGGTGTTTGGAATTCTGGGGTTTGATCGAAATTTGATTTTTTTGCTTGTTTATAGGGAAAACAACAATTTTGAAGATATTAGGTGGGAAACATATGGTGGATCAATCTATGGTTAGGGTTCTTGGGAGATCAGCTTTTCATGATACTGCTTTGACATCTTCTGGTGATCTTTGTTATCTTGGTGGAGAGGTTTGTTTCTCTACATTATGTCATATTATTTGCAAGTATTGAGTTATGGGGGCATTTGCCCCATAGGTTATGAATGCGAAAAAGTATCCCATTTGCATTGGGATGAGAGGGATTTTCTGTTTTAGCATAATTAAGTCGAAATGCGAATAGTACACTTAGAGGGCAGTTGCCACCCATTGCACTATGTTGCTTACTTGTATGGTGTATCAGAACTAATTGTATCCATGCCTGTTGATGTAGTTAAGTCTGAGTGCATCTGATTTGTATTCCAGCAGATGGGACTTTAGGAAGGATGTGTAACTGAATGTGTTGTGTTTTGTACTGTAGTGGAAGCGAGATGTTGCTTTTGCTGGGTTTGAGGTTTCAATTCAAATGGATGTGTCGGCTGAGAAAATGATATTCGGGGTTGCAGGAGTTGATCCTGAAAGGAGATCTGAACTCATTAAGGTATATTACAGTCCCTATTTCTCTTAGAATTGTGAATTTCTACTGGTAAATTTCTGCTATTGACTGGGACAACTATTATTTGGTCAATCCTTATTGCTAATAAATTTTTCAAAGTTTGAAGCTTAAATTATGATTTTATGACCGTATTTATATGACCGTTGAGTCTGGTTTTGGTGTAGGTGTTAGATATAGACCTATCATGGAGATTGCATAAGGTGTCTGATGGTCAGAGAAGACGTGTGCAAGTCTGTATGGGTCTCCTAAAGCCATTTAAGGTATCCTCTTTATCCATCAGTTCATTTTGTTATTCTGGTGCAACTTTATGTGATAGACAACTAAAAGATGTGCATACCGTTGTTCACTGTTTTTTGTAGGTTCTTCTCCTTGATGAGATAACGGTGGACCTTGATGTGCTAGCAAGGGCTGACCTTTTGAAGTTTCTTCGAAAAGAGTGTGAAGAGAGGGGAGCTACAATTATATATGCAACCCACATATTTGATGGTCTAGAGGATTGGCCTTCCCATATTGTATGAACTGTTTCTTCCTCTCTTTCGATCTCTATGAAGACGTCATATGTTATTCATCCTTCTCTTATGGCAATGGTTGTATGATTTCAGGTTTATGTTGCCCGTGGAAAATTGCAACTTGCAATGCCAATGGAGAAAGTAAAAGAGACTTACAAGTTGTCCCTGTTGGTTAGTTCTTCTCCTCTTGATTCCAGATATAAACTTTCAATCATGAGACTAAACAAAATCTTGCTAAACATTAAGAAACCATATGTTTTGACCTCTTTCGTTTATCTATAATAGTTCTGTTTCCATTTGATTTCTGTTTGTTATTTAAGACTCACCATATCTCGTTTCACTTGGGTCCCCAGAGAACAGTTGAGAGTTGGCTAAGAAAAGAAAGGGACGAGGACAGAAAGAAAAGGAAAGAGAGGAAGGCAATGGGCCTTCCAGAATTTGAACAGCGTGTTGTGGGCAGCAATGTGGTTGGGGCACCAGCTGGCAGTGCTGCTCGTCCCCTGAACAATGGTTGGGCAGGTGGAACGCTTCACTCCACCATCAAAGGTGAAGGGAATTTTGTTTTCAGTTCCAACAGAGTTCTGCGCAACTGATCAAAAAGGAATTATCTAATATGAAACTTCCAAATTGGAGGGTCTATAGTAAACGAGAATATACGTCCAATTTTTTTAGGCTTGCTTGTGTCAATGTCAACCGTTTTGTAAAATAAAAGGTGAAGGTCATGATTCTGTTCAAGTTAGCCAGCAACATAGAACGGGTTTTAGGCTTTTTCAGCTTCTTGTATTTGATTTTTTTTTTTTTTGCTTTTTGTTTCTTTCCTTTGTTATAGCAATGCCGATAGGCGTAGCCTTCTAAATGGCAACTAAATGTAATTCTTAAATGAAATCCAAATAGTTCCGAGAAAAGCCAGTTCAGTTGGTTTAATTCTGAGCGTACTGCTGCAGTTAGTCCTACCTTCAGCTTTATTAAACATTGAGCGTACTGCTACTTAGAATACATTCAGATCATGTTCAAGTGTAACACTTAGTGTTATATGCAGCCTTCCAAGAACCTGTTGCAGGTGGCAGCATCTGAGGTTGCATTCTTGAAGATGCAACCTGGGATTGAAGACTGCTGTTGGCCACAAGGAATTTACAAATTGGACGGAACAGTACACATTGAGAATACTGCTACCCAGAATACAGTCAGATCATGTTCAAGTGTAACAATTAGTATTAAATGCAGCCTCCCAAGCACCTGTTGCGGGTGGCAGAATCTGAGGTTGCATTCTTGAAGATGCAACCTGGGATTGAAGACTGCTGTTGGGCACAAGGAATTTACAAATTGGATGGAACAGGACACAGTTCATTACTATTGTATTTCCTCTTAATATTGCCAAATCGAAATACAACTCAGCTTTACTGTAAGAAATTGTTCAGCAAAAAGGTTATGAACCCATCTTATATTTGGTACCACATTATCTTTTTGGATAACATACAAGGGAAAATGGCACAAGAGAATTAGAAGATTAATATGCTCTGCAATTATTATGGATCTAAAGAGAAACAAATGTAGTCTGTAACATAGAAATCATTCACATAAGAAAGGTTTTAAGAACAATTCCTTTCTCAACAATTAACAGGGGGAGAGAAATATACGAACAAGAAGACACATACAGTAACGACATTTATGACGATGAAAATACTAAATAATTCAACATCCAACCAACATAGGCCAAAATATCAATGTTGAGACCTCTATGCCTTGTTAGCAATGTTGTTGGAGAGCCAGTCAAGACCTTCATACAACCCCTCTCCTGAAGTTGCACATGTACTCTGGATGTACCTGCAGATGCAACATAAATGGTGTAAGCACAGTGTACAACTTCTTTTACAGTCGTTCAACAAAACACAGCAAACAAAAAGATGTTTTTAAAACGGGTTAAATGGTTTATTTACCAGTGTCGTTGACGAAGAGAGTGAAGACCAAGCTTATCAGTGATCTCAGCGGCATTCATTGCATTTGGAAGATCCTGTTTGTTAGCAAACACTAGAAGCACAGCATCTCTCAACTCATCCTGCATGTCACAACAATGAACACAACAAAGTTCAAAATTATTCTGTCAAGCATTGAACTACTCTACTGATTTTAATCTTCCTTTGGTCAAGATCCTACCTCATTCAACATCCTATGAAGTTCATCTCTAGCTTCAACCACACGATCACGATCGTTGCTGTCAACCACGAAGATGAGACCTTGGGTGTTTTGGAAGTAATGTCTCCACAAGGGTCGGATCTGGATTTTCCAACAGAAGGACAAAAACACGTTAATAACAGTTTCACAATTCCAAATTTTTAACTTAATGGCATGTTAAACGAAGGAAATCAAAATGAATAAATACAAAGAATGATTGCATATTGATTTCTTTGAAATGTAAGCAAAGTTGTGTTGCTTCCCTGTAAACCAAAGGGATAACTGATAAACAACGCGGCTACATAAACTCTAGCTTATGAATATGTTAAGTCTTGATGGTAAAGAATCTAATCAACACTAGACCGTCAATAAGCACATGAATTGCAAGCTACAAAAATGCACAACTAAGAGACCAAATCTGGAATATGTAAACAAACATGGATGATTCAAATTTATGAATCCCTTTATGTAATGTAAGCACACGATGTGTGTGCCTTCCCTGATTAATAACAAGAAAGACTAGCAAACAAGGTGGCTACATAAACTCTAGCTTATGAATATGTTAGGTGATGATGGTGAAAATCTGATCAGCACCGGACCGTCAATAAGCACTTCATTTGCAAACCAGTAAATGCACCTATAAGTAATAAAGAAACATGCATAAATATAAATTGCTGTTTATGTTGTCCTGTAAGCACACAATGTCCACGACCTACCCAATTTATAGCAGGAAAGACTGAGAACAAAGTGGATACATAAACTGCAGCTTATGAATATGTTAGGTGCTGAAGGCGAAGATGTAATCAGTACCGGACCGTCAATAAGCACAACCATTTGCAAATTAATAAACAGTGGCTCTACACAGCCCACCCAAGAACCCACCAAAACACTTCTGACATGTATTTGTGAGGTCCCACCAGTACAGGGCAAAAGTTTTACAAAAGGAAACAGAGGGTTGTGAGGTGGGGGTTTTGGTAGATTATAAATCATTTTTAAATAAAAAATGAGCTTCTAATTATAAAAATCTTGTAAATGTAAGCCGAGTTGAGATTCTCCCCTATCAATCAAAGGGAAGACAGAAAGACAAAATGGCTACACAAACTCTAGCTTATGAAAAAGTTAGGTGTTGATGGGAGAGATATCTAATCAGCATCGGACCGTCAATAAGCACAGCCATTTCACAACAAATAATCATATACGTAATAAAATCCACTATAGACTTGAGATATTCGTCTTAATTTGTGTCAACTGCCTCTAAAAGAAAAGTTCAACCAGCATTAGCACTATTCCATAAGTAAGTACGGACAAATGCAACAGCCAACTAGCATATCTTTTCGGTCAATACAATTGCACAAGATCATGCACATCTAATTTAAAAATCCTATGTCAGCCACAGCATGGATGTCATCCTTTTATTCAACAAAAAAAAAGAGACTGAAAGACAAGGTGGCTTCAGTCAATCTAGCTTATGAGTAAAGGTCCGAGTATTGATGTCAAAGATAAATCAACACCAGACTGTCAAATAAGCACAATAACATGAATCAATTCAAATAATCACTAGCTATCACAAATCCATCATACCTTGTCTTGACCTCCAACATCCCACACAGTGAAACTGATGTTCTTGTACTCTACAGTCTCCACATTAAATCCTGTACCAAACCACACCGACAACGCATCAGCAACACGACCTAATTAACACATATTGAAATTGAAATAAAATGGAGATGGATATCAAATGCTTACCAATAGTAGGAATGGTGGTAACAATCTCTCCCAACTTGAGCTTATACAATATTGTAGTCTTACCAGCCGCATCTAGACCTACCATAAGAATTCTCATCTCCTTCTTGGCAAACAGCCTGCTAAATAACTTGGTGAATGACAGCCCCATCTTTGTCTGTATCAAATCAACACACAACACAAACAAATATCAAAAATCTAATCCCATCACCCAATCCAACACACAACATTGTTTTCAAATCGTTCAGAAATCCTGAATCACCTGGATTTCAAATCACTAATCTACATATATCCAATCGATTCAAAAATCATTCAAAAATACAAAATCAACATGATAGATCTAAATCAATCAATCACCTGGATTCAAATCACTAATCTAGATACAATCAATCGATTCAAAATCGCATAGATCTACTATGATCACAGCCTCAAATCTATGAATCCAACTTCATAAATCAAAATAAGATCCAAAAAAAAATCAAAAAAAATCACAAAAAAAAATAAATTTTTTTTTGAAGGATTATGGGAGAAGAGATGGCTTACAGGGAAAGAGGTGTATACAGGGGGGATGGAGAGAAAGACAAGAGATCTTCTTTCTTCTTCTTCTTCTTCTGGTTCTGGTTTGTTAAAATGGAACTGTCTCCACCACGAGATTCTGAAGAAATTTAAGGGTTTATTTATAGAAAAAAATAACTGTTAGATTAACGCCGTCAAGTTCGTTGGTTTGATGAATTTGAAATGTTTTTGAGAAGATAACGGTCGTTAATAATTTAACCCTACAGACTAATGCGTTCATTCTACGCTTTTGTGGAACCAGCATATATACGAGACGAGACATCTTTTATGGAAAGAATTACTAAAATTACCCAATTTGTTTGGATGACCGGGATCTGACGGCGGGACAGATGTTATTCTTTGAATGGATGGTCGGTTTTTCGTTATTCTGATTTGGGTCCCAGTCTCCTTTTGCTTACTTTCCTTGACCAGATTTTGAGTGGCATACCTCTCAACCCATCTCCAATGC
>JAJJWW010010291.1:0-74566 GCA_023531295.1 Papaver armeniacum | reverse complement strand
CGATTTCTAGTTTCATTACCAATGGAGACCAGCAAATATGCTACTGTGATGGACCAGGCGGGTAGCTTGTGGGTTTTGTACTATGGGAAGTGTTAGTCGCTCAGTCTTCCATGTTGACTCAATTGTTATTACCCAACCACCATGTTCAGGTATAATAACTTCTAGTATAAAATAATAGGCTTGGGACCAAAAACATTTATTATTTTAAAGAGATATTATAATAAATTATTATTTTATAGTTAAAAATTAAAAGTTTATCTTGTTGGGACATTTTGCAGGAACAAGTAGACAGAGCATTGTTTTCTTCTCCAATGTTTTGACAGGTGATGGTGAACCACTGGTTAGTAGTGAGGTGGGGAAGCCAAAGTAGACCACTGGATTTTAGAAGAGTAGCTGAGGCGGGTCTCTTGGGAACCCAGATATCAAAATCTCAAGAAACAGAGGACCAGCTGAAAGAGTGACTACTTTGAGGAATGCAAAGAACCCAGATATCAAAATCTCTTTCCAATAACATAAGACGATTGTCCATAAAATTGATGGTTTTGGTTTCTTTTTTGCTTCTTTAGCTGTTCCATAAACAATAAGCAACATGTTTCGGCTTTATCTGCCTTTCTTAACATGGGTATATCATCATCTTCAAGAGTTTTTTTCTTACCCTTCTTCATCAATGGATTCAACCACCAAAATGATATTTTACTAAGAAATCCAGCTTTAGCAAAAGGGGTATCACTCCTAATACTCTTATCCATGTTTCTGTCGAACTAGTTTAGGCATATAGATCTTTCACCATTTAAGGTGTTTTAAAGAAAATCTAACATAAGATTTAGTAATTATAATATAATGCATAATAATGTGAAAACAACTCACTAGCATGGTCTTCATTTTAATATCAAATTTCATTTTGTTGTATGTGACTCCAATCAAATAATTTATGGGTGCATAATTGCATAAGACAAATTGAACAGTACAATTAAGAAAAAAAACATTTAAAGGACTAGACAAGTTGCATATGATATTCTGCCTTCCTTGGACTTAATCGGCTATCAATAGGACATAAAAACAATAAACAAAGAAGGGATAAGACTGAAAGCAAAAACTGAAGTATTTTGTTATCTCTAGGTAAGAACATACCTCAGCTACATATGGATGTTACACTCATCTGTTTTCTCCAACTCAGGAACACATACCAAGCTGAAACCAGACGCACTGGTTGGAACGACGTCAATCAAACGCTGTTCACCTCAGAAATAAACCAAATTAACATATGAAGGACATTTTTTTTTTTGTTTCAACTTAATATGATATAGTGACTGACATATACCTCTTAATCTCATGTGCTGGAGCACTGAACATTTTACTATCCATCAATCTCCAGCCACAGAATTCACATCCACCAGGCCGCTTTAAACTACAGTAGCATTGGAATCAACACCACAGGGATGTCCATGAAGAACCAAAACTAGTGTCAGGATGAAAAAATGAAATGATACCCACAGTGAGATTCTGTGTCTCCACTGCTTACTGAATGAACTCTGATGAATGAGGAAATAGATCAAACCAGGCATACCCGAAGTGATAAACGTTTAAAACTGATCCAAGATTGTTTGTGGTAGAAACTTAGTTAACTTCAGAATCACACTTGAATTTATTCATGAAAAAATATCTGTTGTATGGTTGGAACATTTTGACGAACAGCTAAACTGCATTTTTTCTTCCTAATGTTCTTGATACGGGAATATGGATCGATGTGAAACTGAGTATGGCTGAGTTGAACGTCCTAGTGAATAATCTTTTCTTTCGATCGTGATGAAATCCGTATAAAAAATTAATTAAAAGTTTATCTTGCTTGGGACATTTTGCAGGAACAAGTAGACAGAGCATTGTTTTCTTCTCCAATGTTTTGACAGGTGATGGTGAACCACTGGGTTAGTAATGAGGTGGGGAAGCCAAAGTAGCCCACTGAATTTTAGAAGATAGAAATTAACGTTTACTCCCAAACTGGTTGGGCTTTGAACACTCTAGTCCTACCATCTCAAGCCCGGTACACTCTAGTCCTAATTTCTAAATGCGTGTACTATTTAGTCCAAATTTGAACGGGTTAGACCAAATTTCAGCCGATTTAGAAAATACGTCTTTTTGTTATTACCCTCATTACCCTTTTTCATGTTTTCTTATTCATCTTCGGATCTAGAATTTCTTTTTGGAGAGAACGCTGAGACAGACGTGATTCATACTTGAGTTAGCGTCTGAGCTTCTAGGATTATGTTTGTTTTGATTAATTTTTTCTTTTTTGAATTTTTTTAGGTTGGATTCGTTTCTCGATTTGATCTTCTTGCAATTTTTTAGTGGTTTTCAAGAAAATGGGAAAGCTTTTTAAATCTTTGGTAGAGATCTTGCGGAAGATTTCCATGGGATCACCGCGAGGGTAATGGTTCGTTTTATTATATTTGATTATAGGATTCATTAGCTTGTTAAGACACATAAGTTCAGTCTGACTTGTTATATACCACTTTGTTAGTTCAAATAAAATAAATAGATCAGTGATCAAAACTGGAATACGAAGCCTAATCATAGAAATAAAAAATCGCATCATTGTAGATTCATTTTCTATCAGTCAGGGAGATTAATTGATAGGTTTTTTTTTTTTTTTACATTGAAATTTATTTTTCATCCACCAGGTCATTGGAGATTAGATGTGAAAATTTTGGAGAACATAATCACCTTAGTTTACAAGTTGCGACATGCGCAAATGCCATGTGGCTTGTTGCATGCGGTATTTTGGAAATTTACTAATTATATATTCTTTTGAGTTCTTTTCATAAAATTATATATAAGCGATACCTTTAATATTTTTAGTTCTTTGGTATGCCGTATAGGGTCCATAGTATTTTGTGAAGTTGCTCCATCCGAAGTGAATGAACCTCAAGCTCTAACCCATTATGTGAGTCATTTTTGTAGTAAAATAATACAGACGTGAAATTAAGGACAAGACCCAATGAAAACCTTTTTGAAACACAGGAGAGCCTTGTTGTAGAAGAACGCTGATATAGCGTGGTACCTATCAAGACGCCCTCGTATGGTCTGAAATGTTACCAGACGTACTACTCTTAAATAACATAAAGGGGTCAAACTTTGTTCCACTCAGTGATTCAAAAGATGCAAACGGAATTGCGATATAGGGAGAGAGTACACAGGTTCCATCATCCCTTTTGCGGCAGTTTCCAAAGCGGTGGGTGATTGTCCATCGTTGTTTTACGTCATCCCCTTTTGCAGCAGTTTCCAAAGCGGTGGGTGATTTTCCAGCGTTTTTTGCGGCATTTCTTCTCTGTAACACGGGAACGGTAATTTATCTATATTTTCTCTCTTGTATATGATTTTACTTGTTAACAGTCTTTAATTCTCTATAAACATGCTTTCCAAAATAGAGGTGCTTATCTCCATTATGACATAAGTGGCGTATTATGTTTGTGACTTGTCCTTCATATATCTATACCTTGTTTTGTCGACCATTCTACTCATGCCATTTTGACTTAGAACCACGTAATATTTTCTAAAATATTTTATGAATCCAATGTAAATGTGTTCCTCCGTGCTGAAGTTGAGTTCAATTATTATCGAGGCATAAGCTCTAACATATAGGATTTGGCTATCATCTAAGCATACCCACATATTAATTAATCTTATAAGCTTGCAGGAAGTTTTGAGATAGGTATACATGTTTAGGATACATATGTGCACAACTATTTACACATGTGTACACACGATCTTTGTTAATGTGTATAAAGTTGTGCACATTTGATTCTTTTTGAAGGTGAACATAGATTGATGTGATACTCTGTGTACATCCTTCCAAGTGTTGTTGCCTTATGTATTTAGACCATTAGCCTCATAAACTTTTTAGGTATTTCATCCCACATACCACTTGATAGTTTTAATTCCAGTAAAAATGTGCTCTCGTTACTTTTTGTTGGTCGACATTTGAAATGTCTTTGCCTACCGGGCATGACAGATTTTCTTGTCTGCATTAGCAATGAGTGTAATAATTGCTTATATCAATTGGAAATAATACCATCTTTGTACACATCCATTGCATATATGGATAATGATTTCTCTATACTACCTTTAATCATTTCATTGATTAGTTATTACAGATATCTATTGATTTATCATTTAAAGGATAGTCTTGAATTCGTGTCTTTTGGATTTCTTGCAAATTTATTTGTATATGGTTGTGTATTATTGTTTCCCTTTTCTCTGTTTTTTCATTTTTAGTCGAATTTCATAGCAGTTGAGTTTCAGCAATCACCTTTTGTTATCGAGTTGTTCACGTGTACATAATTGTACACTTGTTCATTCTTGATGTGTACACAATTGTACACCTATCATTGAAGTGCACATTGTTGTACACTCATTGATCGTCAACGTGTACATAATTGTACACTTGTGATTGTTAATACCTAATGGGCCTTTTGGGCGTGTATGTTGGAATTAGTTAAGTTTCTCAGAGAGGTGTACATATTTGTACACTAGTATGTTCTCAGTAATTACTTGTTTTAAGTTTATTTTTATTTTGATTATATACATGTTTTGTACTTGTACACATGCTGATTATTGATGTATACGTAGTTGTACACATATTGATTATCATTGGTACATAAATTAATATCTTGTGCAGCTATTAACCATGGTTTGGTGGCTGTGTAGAGGGGTATATGGGCAGCGAATAGGACTTGACTTGGAATCCAACATGAAAATTCGGTATCAATTTGCCTCGGTATTTGGACACCAGTGATTGCGAGTTGATGACTGAACTGCCCCACCCGTCCGCACTTGAGCAACAAGTGAGAAGTTGCATTGTGTTCAAACGGTCAATATGTTAGAGTTTTTGATTTAGGGTGGTACCTAGATAGGTACATTCTCCTTTATATGTTCTTTTTTATGGAAATATTTTGTTGATAACTCGAGTTTGTTTGTTATATGCATCAACTTGAACTCAATGTATGTTTGTTAAATGTTACGGTAGTATTATAAGAACTCAATGTATGGTTGTTAAATGTTACGGTAGTATTAAAGTAGATCAAATGAAGGAGGAAATGGAATTGGAACTTCAAAGACTTTTTGCTTTGCACGGTTATATTCATGTTCTCAACAAGAAATTGACATTCCTATTCTAAAAGACTAATAAGTTGTTAGGACACAAAGAAGGTGTACTTGATTGTACACTTGTTCATGGTGATGACTTAAGAGAGGAAATTACTTGTTCATTCATATAGGATGTGCACATTATTGTACACCGCAATTTCACTTGGTGATGAACGGAGAAAGCAAATTATAATCTTCATTTTGGATTATGAATGCTAGATTTTGTTAGGTTTTTATAGATGTGTACATTTTTGTACACTAGTATGCTCATTGATGATTGGATCGCTAGGTTTTATAGGTGTGTACGAGAGTTGTACACCATTGTGATATCTCAACAATATATGGCATGTTTTGTAGGGTGAATGTTAGATTTTTGTAGATATGTACATAGTTGTACACCATTCTCATGTGTACATAGTTGTACACCATTTTGGATATGGAGTTGAGTTATTTAGTTAGTCTAGGTAAACTTTGAGAAATGTCATGTGTACCCTATTTATTGTGAGACATCTTGTATGAAGTTGACTGTCATTTTCATGTGTATGTGCTCCTAGTTTCCGACCGTATGGATTTGCTTTCTTCTTTTTTTTTTTTCCTGTTCTTGTTGTTTTATGCTTATTACTTCTACTTTTGACTTTTTTCTTCTCTTCAGATTATGCTCTGGAAGGATGAAGGCACACCATTGCAGGTATATTAAATGTTTCCCACTATTTAATAAGAAGATACATCAAATTTCAACTCTACTTAAGGATCCTTGTTGGTCACTAGCTCATCTGATATGGATGACTCTTGAGCTTTACCCACATTTATCGTTCCTGAGTTTTCTTTTTTATTTATCAAAGGTTGATTCCACCATAATAAGATTAAGTTTCCTCTGGAGTACCCATTCAAACCACCAGGCATCGAGGTATTATTTAAGGACAACGCAAGCGGAGAAAAAAACATGCCCAGAAGGGAGGAGATTAGCTCGGGTAAGACGATGCATTTAGTTCAATTTAACTTCTTACCTACCTAATAATAATAATTCTTATTTTTATCATTTTTTACAATGGCTTAGTTGTACACATGTCGATTCTGTATGTGTACATAATTGTACACGTTGATTTTTAATGTGAACATAATTGTACACGTCGGTTTTTTAATGTGTGCGTGGGTTGAATGATCTTCAAACAGATGATATGACCGTATTCGACATCGAAACTTTCATTATGGACATTAGAAACTTCTAGTTTTGTCAAGTCGGGTCGATTCTACTTCTTTGTTTGCCATTCAAGTGGGCTTCCATAAAAGTTAAGAGTATGATGTGAACCACTTTCACACTTCTTTTCTTGTACTCTTTTTGTATTGAGAACACTGTGTCTTCTTATATTTCTGCGTATAACTTCTAATACGCATACATGGAAATAAAAATGATTTCATGCACTATTAAGGTATACGAGCCCATAGTATATATACTCGCAAACGATTATGTCACATCTTTAATTAATCGTAGTCGTTCTTGGCATGTCATCAAAGTTTAAGATAGTTCATTAGGTGGTACGGAAATGGCAACCTCCAATTCAAGAGATGCATTTAATGTAGTTTTTTGTATGTGCAATGGATATGTGTTAACATTACCTCCTACTCAAGAATGGAATGACAAAGTTTTGCATGAAAAAGAATGGAGGTGCCACCACATCTTTATGGGTAAACACTGCTTTACTTGTTTGTATAACTAAATGGATAGTTTTAATCACCTAGACTTACTAAGTCTAGAATGATCGTTTTGCTGCATGTTTTACAAGGGTGTACATATTGGTGCACCAGTGGAATTCTGATGTATTGTGGATGTCCCGTATCAATATTGGAGCACCACTTATCTTCTATCTTTGAATATGCGAATATGCCCTTGGTGGTAGATACTATAAATTAGAAGAGATAAGGTAAGAAGGTAGGAAGGTTTTGGAGTTTTAGAACATTTGTGTGAAGAATGAGAGTTCTCTTCTTTCAAACCTAATTGTTATCTCTAGGGGAATTAGATTATCTAATTCTAGAGTATCAACTAGATGCCTCTCATAATCTTATAGTTTCCAATTTAATTGGGTAGAAATTGTAAGTTATTTGAGAAGAATCTCCATTATTAGGTTCTTCCTTTATTCAAAGGGTAGAAGAAACTAAATTGGTTGATTATTTATCCTTTTAAAGTTATCCATTTCAATTTATTTTCATTGTAAGCTTCCGCTTCTCATCATTTGGTATCAAGAGCTTTGGTTTGATTCTCAAGGGGAAAAGGTGTAATTGGTGAAGATATTTTTTTGAGGTGAACACTACTAATCTCTTTCTCAAGTATTTTTAGGTTGATTGCTATGTTCTTTGATAGTGTTTTCAAATTGGGTTGTTGAATCTTATATTGATTTCACCATGGTTTACAAAAGAGGAGTTAATTTTGGTAGGATTTATTCAAATGATGTGTTAATGAATATTGTACATGAAGTGTTTGATGATATGTATCTAAGAATGGGAGAAATTTGTGAAGAATATTATTGGAAACTTGTAAGTCTCCATAACCAAGAAAGGAATCTACCTAATGATTGTGATGATGTAAGTGAACTAGATGTATCAATTTTGGTTGGTGGATATGAGGATGAACAAATTGCCCACAAGAAGTTTGATGAAATGCCTCCACCAAAATTTGATAGTTATTTGAGTCATGGGGAAAGTGAAATAGTGGGTAATCTTCCAATCTATCAAGATGGCATGAATGTGGATCAAATCTTTAATTATTTCACTACTATGGAGCAAGTTCTATCATGTAAGAACCAAGAGAAAGAAGAATACAATCCTTTGTGTTCAATTTTTGATGGGGTAATTAATGGTAGTGAAGTAAAAGATTTTGGTGTACCAAGGTATGATATTGAATTGGAAAATGCTATGTTAGAAGCATCTCGAGAAAAAATTCAAATATGTGAACCGACTACCGGAAGCAAGCCTTCACTCAAGCTACAACAAAATGGGGAGGCAATATATATGAATCCAATTTGGGCTTTCATTGAAGATAAGTTTCATGGTTGTAGTCTTCGTGTAAGGTTGAGAGAAATGCTTGGTGTTTCTTTACTACTTGGGGATGCTCTTAACTATGACCATAAGATGCTATATTTTGGTGAGTAACTACAATGGAATGTGTAGAGGTAGAATTGTCTTCAAACAAGGAAGAAGTTCAAGCACTAATGGAGAATATGCTTTGGAGAATTCGTGGAAGAATTTGTTGAAACAAGGGGAGGATGATGTATTTACAAACAAAGAAATACTTGGTATGTCATTACTACTTGGAGATGCTCTCAACAAAGTGCTACATTTGGTGAGTAATTATAATGGAAGGTGTAGAGGTAGAATTGTCTTCAAACAAGGAAGAAGTTCAAGCACTAATGGAGAATATGCTTTGAAGAATTCGAGGACGAATTTGTTCAAAGAAGGAGGATGATGTATTGTGGATGTCCCGTATCAATATTGGAGCACCACTTATCTTCTATCTTTGAAATACTTTGAATATGCCGAATATGCCCTTGGTGGTAGATACTATAAATTAGAAGAGATAAGGTAAGAGTAGGAGGTTTTTGGAGTTTTAGAACATTTGTGTGAAGAATGAGAGGTTCTCTTCTTTCAAACCTAATTGTTATCTCTAGGGGGAATTAGATTATCTAATTCTAGAGTATCAACTAGATGCCTCTCATAATCTTATAGTTTCCAATTTAATTGGGTAGAAATTGTAAGTTATTTGAGAAGAATCTCCATTATTAGGTTCTTCCTTTATTCAAAGGGTAGAAGAAACTAAATTGGTTGATTATTTATCCTTTTAAAGTTATCCATTTCAATTTATTTTCATTGTAAGCTTCCGCTTCTCATCAAATTCTCATGAAGTATGCTTCGTGTGTGGTTATGAATGGTCAGTTTTATGCATGTTTTGCAAGGGTGTACACATTGGTGCACCAGTGTATTTTCTATGTAAAAGTAGGTTTTTGTGTGGTTATGGAGGATCGATTTTAGGCATGTTTCGCATGGATGAACATATTGGTGCAATAATGTATAATTATCATGAAAAGGTAGTTTTGTGTGGGTTTATGAATGATCGATTTCATGCATATTTTTTTTCGTAGGTGTGTACAAAGTAGTGCATGTACACACATTATGTTATTTAGGTGTGCATAGTAGTCCAAATGTTGATTATTTATGTGTAAATAGTTGTACACTTGTAGGACTATATTTATGTATACAAACCAAAAATTAGGGAAAACACTAATTGTACATGTGTTGGATTTTCTATATATGTGTACAAAGTTGTACACTATTATGTTATCTCAAGAATATGTGCATTTTGTGGTATAAATGTTGGATTTTATACCACAAAACATCAAAAGTTCTTTGCATCTCTTTCTTATACCATCAAAAGTTGTCCTCTCATTAGAAATTTAGATCCTTGTAACATCTCTTAGGCAAAGATAATGTACATTCTAGGATATTTGTTGCAGCTTCAGTTCCATTTTCGAACAACTTTATTAAAATAATCTCTGTGACGGATGAATAAATTTAAGCTTATACTTGTAAGTTAGTATAATCATTTTTTCAGAATGTGAGCCTGTAAGTAACTGGATGGTTTATCAATGTGTTACCCAGTATTCATGCTATCAGTGATTACTCAATTATATAGGCCTAGGTGAAAAATAAGTTAGAAACCTGGTGCTACAACGGTATTTTAGCTTACGAGTCACCAATATCTAGCTCCCATTGTATAATTATTTTTTGTTTTATTAGATTCCTTGTCGATTAAAAACTTTATGAAACAATAGTTTGATTTACGTACGACCACTTTTTCCTCTTCGTCATTGTATGTATATAGATGAACAAGTATAAATACATCATTTCCATGTCTTGCGTATCAACAAGATGCTTTCATGTGCGGAGGCGACGGGCTTCAAACTAGTATGAGAAGAGCGTTCGGTAAACCCTTGGGAATGGATCACCTAGCTAACTTGTTCTCGTATGAGATTCAATTCTTGATCTACTTTTGCTATGTTGGTGTACAAACCGTACACCTTGTTTTGTCTTTTGATTTTTTGGATTTTTGTAGACATGTACATGTTTGTACGGCAATATAAACTAACATTTTTTTAAAATGAAAATTATATAGGCATATGGGTACTCTTTTTGTAGCTCTTGGAAAGAGCTTTCCGAATATATAAAGTTTGTGAATTTTGGACAAACGGTTGGAAAGATAAAAAAATTTTAAATTTTTTTTTATATTCTTTAAAATTGCTGACATCATTGTGAGTCACTTTGGACTAAACTGTAAATATTTGGACTAAATTGTAAATCAGGAAGGTTATTTGTGTACTTTCAATAAAAAAGGACTAATTTGTACCTAGTTGAATGGGTCAGGACTAACTAGTATATTTGGATGGGGTTTTGGACTAAACCGTATTTTTCCCTTTTAGAAGAGTAGCTGAGGCGAGTCACTTGGGAACCCTCCCATGTGGGGTTCAAGGCTTCAAGCCGAACAACAATTCCAGACTCAACCAAAACCGATTCCTCTACTGGAGATGGTGAACCCCACATGGGAATAGAAAGGTTTTACTAGGGTTGTTAATGGGTACCCATTACCCGGATCCTAACCGGACCACAGGAAACGGGTCCTGCCTCCGGTCATAAAGTTGGACCCATTAACAACTTAGGAACCGACAGGTAATTACCCGATTGGACCCGAATCCTAACGGGTCCAAACAGGTAATACCCGTCGGGCACTCGTTTCAATTTCGTATAGAACCTAATAAAAAATCATGAGCCGTGATAATTCCGCAGATATCCCACTCTAAAACCTCTTCTGGCTTAATTTCTTTGTCGTTCTAGGTTAACGCCTACTCAGTCTTCCGCCAAGCTCCTGGACTTTGATTTGTTGTTTAGACTAAAACTCTTGTTCGGTAAAAATCATTTAATATTATTCATGAAAAAGATTAAAAAAAAAATCATGTGTCTTGAAAGATATTAATCTGTTTATGATCTTATACGTCCATTTAATTATATAGTTTATGACTTCTTTTGGATCAATCTCGGCACTGCGTGTGTTGAGCATTCTTTTACAAGGAAATCTTCCATGAGAACACACAAGTATATATATTAACATTTGTTCTGCATGAGCACAAAGAGATAAACAAATGAAGAATGCCCTTTTTTATAGTGGAGGGACCAATTGAACAAGCCATTCAAATGGCATTTCTAGAGAGGAAAATCAATTTGAACCTGCATAAAAGAAGAAACTGATAACACCATCACGTGTATTCAACGGCCCAAGTAGTAGTGTAAAACCAAAAATGAATTACCTATCAAAATATAACACTCGTGAATTACCGTTTAATACCGGAACCGGTGGTTACCCCGCTATTTAATAGGGTCCGGTTGCAGGCCAACTAATATAGAAATCGGACCCTAACCATTAGGACCCGAACCGAAGAAAATAATAGGGTCCGGTTCCGGGTAGCATGATACCTGGCAACCGGACCATTGGCAACCCATACTTTTACAGAACGGTCATGAGACTCGCCATTTTCTGATTTTCATTTGAGGGTTTGTTTTATTTTATGGGAGTTATTTACTTTTTTTAGTATTTGTTCAGAATTTCTATGTGCCAAATTTATGATAAGGTTCGGTAAGGGTGATTCCAGTGGAGACCAGCAATTATGCTAATGTGATGGTCCAGGCGGCTATCATATGGGTTTTGCATTGTGGTAAAGCTATTTGGCGGCTTAATGAATCTCGTGACCAAATTGGGGGTGAGCGGCCAAGGTGGAGTCGGTGAACAACCAAGGGATAGTCACTCGGCCATCCATCGGCCGCTCGGTTAGTTATTACCCCAACAACCATGTATATGAAATCTAATAAATATCATACATCGAAGCCATATATTCTTTACACCTCTATCTTAAATAAATTTCCTAAAATACGGCTGGATTATCATCCTAAGTGAGAGTCCACAAATCCAGTACACAGAAGATGAGCAGTTTGAAGAATGTTGGAAGTTAAACCAAGATATGATGACTTGGTTTTGGATGAACAACTGTTGTTGACACAGTATGAAGAAGACATCATGGATCAACAACTGTAGTTGACGCAGTCAAGGTGGATCAACAAGAACAGTTGACAGAGCGATGTGATATTTGGAAAGTAGAGTTAACTTGAGAAACAAGATGTTTTGGTTCTCGAAGAGTGAAGAGTTCTATGATTAGAGTTTTACCATGTTTAGAAGTTCTTTGTGTTTCTAGAAGTGTCCTTTATTTAGATTTTGATTTTATTAGGAAAGTACTTTGAGTGGTCGTAAAGTTTGTGAACACTATAAATAAAGCTAATGATCCATAAGTTTTTGTACATCGAATTGATTATCAATGCGGTCGTTTTATTGCTTTCACGTTTGTTCACTCCTCTGTTGCTCGATCCTACATATGGTATCGAGCAAAGTGAGAGGAAGAGAGAGAGGGAGAGAAAAGTCAAAGAAATCTTATTTTTTTTCGGTGTTACGAGAATTCATGGTTCGTTGTTTATTGTTTTTATATTCTTTGTGTTAGCGTGAGGTTGGAAAAAAAAACAAAAAAAAAAAAAAAAGTTCAACGAGGTTAGGGTTAATTGAATTGTTGCATGATGTTGAGTTCGAAGAGAAGGAAGTACAAGCCGTAAAGAAGTTTGATCTAAAATTGAAGAGCCGATGACTCTGTGAAGGTCGAAGAAATCAAGTCCAACGTTTATAAAAAAATCGCCGGTAAAAAAGTTCAGTCGTTTTATAAAACAAACCACTGGGTAACTTATTATTGAAGCAGAAGCAGGTGAAAAAGAATAATCTGTTGTCGTTTGATATCAAGGTGAAAATCAAGTTTAGAGAACATTGTTAATGAACTAGGAAGAACAAGGAGGAGAAGCTAGCGTAAAAAAAAAATGTTGTGGTACGTATGAAAATTGAGTTTGTTGTTGGATGAAGATGACGAGTTACTGATAGGATCATGAAGTTAGGTTATCTATAATTGCATATCAAGGAGTAAGGGTTTTTTTGGTGGTGAGATTTGAAGAATGAGAAAAAAAGACAAGAACGTCTACTACCTTCATGTTATTGATTCTAATAGTGTTGGGTGATACCGCCACCGTTAGTGATTCTAATAGTGTTGCGTGTTGACGTTGACCAATGGAAGAAGCTCGGGAGTAGAAGATGAGAAAAGACAGGGACGTCTTGACGCCGATTAATGGAAGAAGTTGAGAATAGAAGAGTTACGAATTCTCATTTGAATGATGGATAGTACAAAGTTTGAGTTGCATTAGAAGTTATGGTGGAAGAGATCAAAGAGTTGAGAATGATTGGTAGTTTGAGGCTGAGTGTAGGTTGTATAGTGGTTACAGCTGTTGTTAAAGGAAAAATCGGTGAGTAAGTGGTGAATTTGTGCTGTAGTGGGTTGCTGCTAGTATCGGCAGTAGACGATGAAGACTATTGATGATTGAGTCCGAGAAAGGTTTGAAGTACGGCGGTTTGATGATGATTGTGAAAGGTAGTGTTGCAAAGAACAAATGTTATTGTGGCGAGCATTGAGGTTTCACAAGAGGAATAATTGATATGAGAAGCACAATGGTCTTGACAAATGGGTTAGATAGTATAGAGAATTATCAAGAAGGTAACTCTACCATCCAGTGTTGGACAAATCTAGTGTGTGATGGTTGGTTAAAGTGGTTTGATCTAAAGGGTTACTACCTGTTCAAAGTGGTTATGTTTGTGTGTTTTTGGTAAAGAAGTGTGGTTGATTCCAAGGGTTAATTTATGTATTTGAAATAAAAAGAAGATCAAAGTTGGTATTTCGATTAGAAGGCCTGGATACGAGTTTGATGGTCTTGAATTCGAATTCGTAGACTTAGAATGACAAGGAATGTTGGATGATTATTTTGAGCTTAGGGAGGATGGAATGTTAGACTTTAGGCTTAAACATGTTGAAAAAGCAGGGGTCAAACAACCATACCCAATATTTCGTTCGACAATCTGAATAGACAAACTCCAATATACTTTCAAGAGAATCAACTAGATAGTCAAACTCAATCTATAGAAAAGCATATCAAAGAGCTATATCTCAATTTCAATTCAATCTGCAATCAAACAAATAGGAATTTGCGAGCCCGATTGAATAAGAGAAATAACTTGGACAAAGATCACAAACCAATATCCAAGTGTCAATCAATTCAATCAACAACCCAAAAGTCGGATTCAAGAGCGGATTTAGACTTAACGCACAACCTGTGATATTTCTATTATATAACAAAATATAATGCAGAAAAGAAATAACGTAGACACCAGAATTTCGTAAACGAGGAAAACCGAAAATGCAGAAAAACCTCGGGACCTAGTCCAGCTTTGAACA
This sequence comes from Papaver armeniacum, assembly GCA_023531295.1. NCBI lineage: Eukaryota > Viridiplantae > Streptophyta > Magnoliopsida > Ranunculales > Papaveraceae > Papaver > Papaver armeniacum. Next base: position 60,011 of record JAJJWW010010291.1, on the reverse strand, counting down.
CCAGAATGTATTAAGCCGCTACAGACGCTAGCCTACTACCAATGAACTTCGGACTGGAATGTATTTTAGCCCTAATCAATCTCACACTGATCAAGGTACGGTTGCGCTCCTTACGTCTCGAACCCTGCGGATTCTACGCACTTGATCCCTTAGGCTGATCTCACCCACAACCAAAGTTGTTATGACCCAAAGTCGAAGACTTGATAAACAAATTTGTCTCACAATTTAAAAGTCTATTGGAATAGATAATCTGTCTCCCACAGAAATACCTACGAGTTTTGTTCCGTATTTTGATAAATCAATGTGCACAAGAACCAATTGATAAACCAAAATTATATTCCGAAGAACAGCCTAGTATTATTAATCACCTCACAATAATCTTAATCTTATGGGAAGCGAAACAAGATATTGTGGAATCACAAACGATGAGACGAAGATGTTTGTGACTACTTTTAATCTTACCTATCGGAGATAAATCTCAAGCAAATCTTAGCAAAGATAATACTCAATCACGATAGTAAAAGTAATATCGAACATGCAACTACAGAGAAAGTAGTTGGGTCTGGCTTCACAATCCCAATGAAGTCTTCGAGTCGTTAACCTACGGAGTTTCGTGAAAATACTAAGGTTAAAGGAGAATCGTCTCTAGTCGCAACTAGTATCACACATAAGGTGTGGGGATTAGGTTTCCAAGTTGATAGAGTTCTCTCTTATATAGTTTTCAAATCAGGGTTTGCAATCTAAATTACCTTGGTAACAAAGCATTCAATATTCACTGTTAGATGAAACCCTGATTAGACTCAAGCTAATATCTTTCAACTGTTAGATTGAACTTGTTATACACAAATGAAATGTACCTTCATTTAGGTTTGGGTAGCAGAGTACCTAAACGTGTACACTAGGTTGGCTCTACAAAGAGTTAACCAAGGTTAGCTATATGAACACTCTCGTATCAACCTTATTCACCTTAACCACAACTAGTTCAAATGACTCAAATAAAATTAGTTATAGAGTTGTTCAATTTCTATATTCTCAAAGAAGTATACAAGAACACAATTGAAGCAAAATCGGTTTGATTCACTCGAATCAATTCATGAACATTATAGCCACGGTTTGCAAAGAATGCATTCCTTATTATATAAATGTATTAGTTCATGAACAAAATGATTTTAGAACTTTAACCACTCAAGTATTCAAATGGGTACGCATACTTAAAGTAGCCGTTGGGTTCGCCAGTATGCAACCATGTACGCATACTTCCAAACACAGCAAAAATTCCCAGACCCAAACCCTTCGCCAGTACGCGTACGGGTATGTGTACCTAGGTACTCGGAATTTCACAAATAACAGGTACGCATACGGGTATGCATATTATAGTTCCGGTCATGGATCACATACATGCAAGAACGCGTTCTATGTTCATAATCCAATGATGGTTAAGTGTTCTAAACTCTATTTCAATCATTGAAACTTTCTTAGAGGATGACAATAGCTGTTTTCACGAACTATTAGCATCAAAGCAATTTTCAAGTTATTGAAATAATCATAACAAAACATTCCAAGTCTACACCAAATGATTGTATCACACAAACCATGTAAGATGTTACTCGGCGATTTTCACATGATCATCTTTTGACTTTCGTCAAGAATAAGATGAACTTGGTTGAAGTGAAAGCTTACCAACACATATTTTGAGAAATATGTAAGAGTTAAACTCGGCTCGAAATCTCAAATGTGCATAATCAAATACTATTTAGTAATACGACTTTTGTCTCAATATAGGAGATAGAGTAGAAATAGAATTTCCAAGTGATAGATGAGTTTTAGTCTTCACATACCTTTTGTTGATGAAGTTCCACAAGCTCTCCTTAGTAGTTCTTCGTCTTCAATTGATGAACGTCGTGAAGTCTAATGCTCAACTACACAATCTATCCTAGTTTGAGACATCACTATAAGTAGACTAGAAATCAAGACTTATAGTTTTGATCACTAACATTGACAAAAAAGTTTGAGATAGCAACACTTGCGAGTTCGACCGAGTAGTGCTCTAACAATTTCCCCCTTTGTCAATTTTAGTGACAAAACTATCAATACATATGGATTACAAAATAAATAAACTTTGTAGCTTCTCATGCAAATGCTTGATCTCCTTGGTTCTTCAAAATTACGCGAAATCTTCGTCACTTCCAAGTACTCCAATGATTCTAAATGTGTTCAACTCAGCATCATAGTTGTTGAAGATCCGTAGCTATAACAATGAGAAAACAATTGCTTTCAATCATTGTTATACGAGTCATAAGTATTATTACACAACATCAAAGTCCAATTGTATCACAACTTAGAAAACAATATTATATATGGTGATATGTATCACTCCCCCTTAGTCAATACTTCATCTCACAATGAAAACTACCCCCCTTACATAATGATTCGTAAACCATATGTATTTGTAGTGTAAACTACACATTAATTCTCCCCCTTTTTGTCAATACAAATTGGCAAAGGTACGAAAACTAGTGGGATCCTCATGAAATTTTCATAGAGATACTTCATGACCAAAAGAGAACAACATACCAACTTGTTTCGATGATTTCACATAGTCGAAACTTAGTGTATTCATCAAGGATTTTATAAAAATACAAGAAAATCCTACAATATTCCACAGACGCACTCCCTACAAAGATTTGGCAATTAAGCACAAGTTCAATTAAGAACTTTCCCCATAAAATGTCATTCCCGAAAGAACAACAAGAGTGACCTTACTTTTATAAGAAAAAAGGATTTATTTGGATATCACTAAGATACTTAACGTAAATTCAACTCTGAAACAAATGCGGAATGAAGTAGCACTAAACTGAAATTCCAAACTCAATTGCCCAACAGATCGAGATAAGTGCAGGGGCAAGATTTTGGAATGACTAATGAACCAAAAACACCAATAGATCAATAGTAAGTATTGAAATGTGGCGATATCTAATGGTTTGGTGAGAATATCGACCAATTGTTGTTCGGAAGGCACAAATTCCATATTTATGATACCATTTTCATAGAGATCTCGAATAAAATGATACCTTATATCAATGTGCTTAGTTTTTGAGTGCTCAACTGGATTCTCAATTGATTGAATCGTAGCTGAGTTGTCACAAAAGATTTTCATTATTTCATTGTCAATTCCATAATCGACAAGCATTTGTTTCATCCGGAGAGAAGTTGAGTACAACATGAGCCTCAGCAATAATATATTCGCTTCACATGTAAACATGGATTGTGAATTCTCGTTTCTTCTTTATGCCAATCCACAAGATTCAATCCTACATATTAGAAACCCCGATGTACTTTTAAATGCTTCCACACACATCCCACTTGATCGAAGATCTCGAATAAAAAGAGAAAGATCGATGTTAGTATCAAAAGTGTAAGATAGACCATACTCGACCGATTGTGATTGAAGTATCGTATGATCCTTTTCGTAGCTTCAAGATGAGATTCCTTTGGATTTTCCTGAAACCTAGCACATCAACCAACACTAAAAGCAATATCAGGTCTAGTGGATGTAAGATATAAAAGGCTTCCAATGATAGATCAATAGAGTTTTTGATCCACATTTACACCTTTCTCGTCTCGATGTAGTTTACCCGTGGTAGGCATAGGAGTTAGTTTTGGAGTTGACTTATCAAGACCGAACCTTGTGACAAGATCTCTTACATATTTTTGTTGAGATAAGTAAATTCCATCCTTGTGTTGTTGAATTTGTAATTCCAAAAATAATTTTAATTCACAACATTTTCTCATTTCAAACTCCTTGCGAGAAACTTGAAAATCTTTCTCAAGTTTCTCGAGATGTTGATCCGTAGATGATATCATCTACATAAACATGAGCGATAACAACATCTTTCCCACTCCATTTGGTAAACAACGTTTTATCAGCTCCACCTCTCGAAAACCTTTCCTAAGAAGGAAGTAGTTAGTTTTTCGAACCAGGTACGAGGCCCTAGTTTTAACCCATATAATTCCTTATTAATATTAAGAACATGATCTGGGAAATCAGGGTTTTCAAATCCCTTAGGTTGAGCGACATAGACCTCTTCCATTTAGGAAAACAGATTTAATGTCCATTTGAAACAGTTTAACCTTAAGAAAACAAGCATGATATAATAACAACTCTGAATGGACTCAAGGCGTGCCACATGAGAAAAGGTTTCGTCAAAGTCGATTCCTTCTATCTGTGAATATCCCCGAGACAAGTCTAGCTTTGTTTTACGACAATGGTGCCAAATTCATCAAACTTGTTCTTGAATATCCATTTAGTACCGACAATATTGATATTGGAGGGACAAGGTACGAGCTCCCATACATCTTGTCTTTGGAACGGATTTAACTCTTCATGCATTGCATTCACCCTAAAGGGATCACTAAGAGCTTCATCAATATTTCTTGGTTCTACTTGCGAAAGATAACAACCAAAATTGCAAATATTTTGAAGTTGTCCACTCGTCTTAGCCGTAGAATCTCTTCCTCCAATAATATCAAGTTAGTATCATAATTCCTTTGAACCCCAAAGATGCCGCAGAGGGGCACGTTCTTGTTCAACGAGGAATAGCGACTAGGCTTTTCTCCTCATCACTAGAAACATCGGGATCAATAATTGTTGGAGTAACTTCTCCCATTCTCGGAATTTCTTTGATTTTCTCAATTGTCTCGGTTGGAGGCAATTCAAGCAGGAGAGTCATCATGATGAAAATTACTTAGATCATCAATGATAACATTTGCCGATTCCATCATGACTTGGGTTACGAGATTAAAAACTCGGAAACCGCGAATATTATATGCATAGACAAGAAAAATACCTTCATCACTTTTTGAGACAAATTTCCCTTTCTTTTCACTTGTCCTTTAGAATGTAACACTTACTGCCGAACACTCTGAGATAGTGTAAGTTGGGTTTCTTACCGTACCACAACTCATATGGAGTGTTTAAGGTATTTGACCGTAACTAAACGAGATTGATCAAGTAGCAAGCCGTAAAAGCATTTGTCCCCAAAACCTTAACGGTAAGTTTTTGTTATGGAGCATCACCCTTGCCATTTCTGAATGTTCCTATTCTTCCTTTCTAACTCCATTAGCTTGTGGAGTAATGGGTGGAGAGTATTGTTGAATAATTCCCAGAGAATCACAGTATTCAAAAACCTTGGTGTCCTTGAATTCGATGCCTCCGATCGCTTAATTTTTTTTTAGTTTGCGACCATGTTCATTCTGGATTCTATTAAAAATAATCTTGAATTCGAGAGTTTCATTTTTGTGAACCAAAAATGCCACCCAAGTGAATCTGGTGTAATCATCTACCATAACCAAAGCATACTTCTTTCGTACTACTGTGGGTTGTTGAATTGGGCGAAGAGATCCATATGAATTAAATCAAGTGGAGCTTTAGTGAGAATATCTCGATATGATTTATATGGAACTTTCGTTTGTTTACCCTTTGACAGGGACCACATACACCTTCAATCTTAGAATTGATTTTGGGAACACCTCTAACAAGTTCTTTGTTAATGATCTTAGTTAGAAGTCGATAATTGATATGACCAAAACGCTCATACCAAAGATGTGGGGTTCCACCTTAGTCAAATTACAACAATTGCAACCGAGTATCCAACATATAATGCTTATTTTTGTCACGTGATCCTTGAAAAATCCTTTCAGTTTGTCTACAATGTTACATCCATTAGCATTGAAGACAACCTTATGGCCTTTATCACAGATTTGACTAACAAAAGAAGATTAGCGTCATACCTTTAATGTATACTACATCATGAATTTCGGGAATGCCGAAGGTAATTTGATCGTCCTTTCTTGCTTATGTAAAGATCTCCCATCACCAAGATATTCTTGGACCACCATCAAAGTCGCTTGTATTGACAAACCACGAGAGATCTCCAATCATATGCCTTCTACATTCGCTATCAAGAAACCATTGAAAGGGTGATGTTGATTTCAGAGCAAAAGCTCTCATACTAGAACTACTAACCATATTAGGATTTCTTGTTAGTATTGAATGTCTTTAAGAAGCGGACAAAAGTTGTACAACATTCTTGTGAAGATTACGTGCAACTTTTAATTTTTTTTTCTAAAGGCAAACATACATGTTGGAAGTGATCATTAAAACCACAAAACAAGCATGTACCAACATCTTTATCCTTGTTCGAAGAATTATGGGAACCTTCAGGTTTCACAAAGCCTAAACCTGTCTTATCACCTGACATATGGCAATTCTCCAATGAAGAATTAGAGGAGTTACTCGAATCCATTGAAGATGACTTTACAGATTTCAAATCCTTAAGTTGTGCAATTTACTCGCGGCAAGATCGAAAGGATCCGGATTTGTTCATCCAACTTCTTCTGGAGATCAACAACCTCTTCAAAACGTTTTCGAAGCTCAGATTTTTATGTATAAATCTCGCAATGAAGTCCATCAATTTTCCTTATCAATCGATGTTTTTTTAAACAAAGATTATTGATGAATTTTTTAAAATAGGATTCGAACCATATCGATGGTTTCTAGAACACGCTCGAAGTTGAGTTTATCCATTTCTGGTGAAGCGTTTTCAGAGACAAAATCGTCCATACTCAGATCGTTACAAACACATACTTATTAGGTCTTTAAATGTGTTTGCCTGCTCTGATACCAATTGAAAAAGCGGGGGGTCAAACAACCACAACCAATATTTCGTTCGACAATCTCCAATATGCTTTCAAGAGAATCAACTAGATATTCAGACTCAATCTATAAAAAAGTATATCAAAGAGCTATATCTCTATTTCTCAATTCAATATGCAATCAAACAAATAGGAATTTGCGAGCCTGATTGAATAAGAGAAATAACTTAGACTGATATCACAAACAATATCCAAGTATCAATGAATTCAATCAACAACCCAAAGGTCGAATTCAAGAACTGATTGAACTTAATGCACAACATGTGATATTTCTATTATATAACAAAATATAATGCGGAAAAAGAAATAACACATACACCAGAATTTTGTTAACGAGGAAAACCGCAAATGCGGAAAAACTCGGGACCTAGTCCATCTTTGAACACCACATTTGTATAAGCCACTACGAGACACTAGCCTACTACCAATGAACTTCGGACTGGAATATAGTTGAGCCCTAATCAATCTCACACTGATCAAGGTATAGTTGCGCTCCTTATGTCTTTGAACCCCAGGAAGATTCTACGCACTTGATTCCCTTAGCTTATCTCACCCACAACCAAGAGTTGCTACGACCCAAAGTCGAAGACTTGATTAAAAAAATGTGTCTCACACAGAAAATTCTATTGGAATAGATAAATCTGTCTCCTACGAAATACCTATGAGTTTTGTTCCGTCTTTTGATAAATCAAGGTGCACGGGGAACCAATTGATAAACTGACTTATATTCTCGAAGAACAAATTTAGTATTATCAATCACCTCACAATAATCTTAACCGTATGGAAGCGAAACAAGATATTGTGGAATCACAAACTATGAGACGAAGATGTTTGTGACTACATTTAATCTTACCTATCGGAGATAAATCTCAAGCAAATCTTGGCAAAGATAATACTCAATCACGATAGTAAAAGTAAGATCATAACACGCAAATACGAGAAAATAGTTGGAGTGCTGTCTTCACAATCCCAATGAAGTCTTCAAGTCGTTAACCTACAAGGTTTCGTGGAAAACCTAAGGTTAAGGAGAATCGACTCTAGTCACAACTAGTATCGCACAGAAGGTGTGGGGATTAGGTTTCCCAGTTGCTAGAGTTCTCCTTTATATAGTTTTCAAATCAGGGTTTGCAATCTAAGTTACCTTGGTAACAAAGCATTCAATATTCCACCGTTAGATGAAAACCCGATTAGACTCAAGCTAATATCTTTCAACCGTTAGATCGAACTTAGATTGTTATACACAAATGAAATGTACCTTCATTTAGGTTTGAGTAATCGTACCTAAAAAGTGTACACTAGGTTGGCTCAACAAAGAGTTAACCGGAGGTTAGCCATATGAACACTCTCATATCAACCTTATTCGCCTTAACCACAACTAGTTCAAATGACTCAAATGAAACTAGTTATAGAGTTTCTCAATTGCTATATTCTCATGAAAGTATACAAGAACACAATTGAAGCAAAAACTAGGTTTGATTCACTCGAATCAATTCGTGAACACTATAGCCACGGTTTGCAAAGAATGCATTCCTTATTATATAAATGTATTAGTTCATGAACAAACCGATTTTAGAACTTTAACCACTCAAGTATACAAATGGGTACACATACTTAAAGTAGCCAGTCCGAGTTTGGGTTCGCCAGTATGCAAACGGGTACTCATACTTCCAAACACAGCAGAAATTCTTGGACCCAAACCCTTCTCTAGTACGCTTATGGGTGTACTTAGGTACTCGGAATTTCACAACTAACAGGTACGCATACGGTTATGCATACTATAGTTCCGGTCATAGATCACATACATGCAAGAACGCATATTATGTTCATATTCCAATGATGGTTAAGTGTTTTAAACTCTATTTCAATCATTAAAACTTTCTTAGAGGATGACAATAGCTGTTTTCACGATCTATTAGGATCAAAGCAATTTTTAAGTTATTGAAATAATCATAACGAAACATTCCAAGTCTGCACCAAATAATTGTATCACACAATCCATATAAGATGTTACTTGACGATTTTCACATGATCATCTTTTGACTTTCGTCAAGAATATAAGATGAACTTGGTTGAAGCGAAAGTTTACCAACACATATTTCGAAAATATGTAAAGCGAGTTAAACTCAAATTCGAAATCTCAAATGTGCTTAATCGAATACTATATAGTAATACGACTTTTGTCTCAATATAGGAGATAGATTAGAAATAGACTTTCCAAGTGATAGATGAATTTTAGTCTCCACATACCTTTTGTTGATGAAGTTCAACAAGATCTCCTTAGTAGTTCTTCGTCTTAAATTGATGAACGTCGTGAAGTCTAATGCTCAACAATATTAATCTATCATAGTCCGAGACATAACTATAAGTAGACTAAAATTCAAGACTTATAGTTTCGATCACTAACATTGACAAAAAAAAGCTTGAGATAGCAACGCTTGCGAGTTCGACCGAGCAATGGTCCAACACATGTTGAAAACCGTGAAGTATGGTTGAAGAGTTTGTGAGAGAAACTTAGAGTACCTACAAAGTGTGGCAGACTTTGTAAAAAAGTGACATTTGTGGCGTAAGCGTGACAAGATTGTGAAACAAATAAGTGTGAAAGTTTCGACTTTAAAAAGCCTGACTGGAATAAAAGAGAAGAAGAAACAACAATAAGCTAGGTTATGAAGAAAGAGAAGTAATCACCAAGAGGTGATGAGAGAGTGAAGTTCAACAATAGGTAGGTGAGTGAAGCCTATGAGTTGTGAAAGAGATGTTACAAGGATGTGATCGCAAGAAGTGAAACAATTCCAATGTGGAATTTGAAGAGTGAGGTAGAGCTATAACGTTACGTATTGGAAATTCTCTTTTGTAAAGTAGGTTACAAATTGCGAGTGAAGTAATTTGTATGGAAATCCTGCATGTAAAGTAGGTAAACAAGAGATAAGGTTGAGCTACAATGCACAATGAAGAAAGTAGAAAATGAGCTACAATGCTCGATGATGAGTTACATATTTTGGTTTCGTGTTTGGCTAGCATTTAAGGGTTAGTTAAGAATATCTTGGTTTAAGGGAGGATGTTGGAAGTTAAACCAAGATATGGTGAAGTTTTGTTTTGGAAATCGAGTTTACTTGAGAAACAAGGTGTTTTGGTTTTAGAAAGTTCTAGAAGAGTTCTATTTTAGAGTTTGGTTTACGTTAGGAAAGTGTCTATGTTTAGAGTTTGATATTTGTTAGGAAAGTGCTTTGAGTGGTCGTCAAGTTTGTGAACAATATAAATAGGCTGTTGAGCGATGAGAGTTTGTACACCGAATTGATTATCAATGTACTCGTTTTATTGCTTCCGCGTTTGCTCGATCCTATAAAGAAATTATGAGTTTTCCCACAATAACAAATCAACTTCTGGACGAAAGTTTGTTTAATATTCTTCGAACAAACTGGGTACACCGGAAACCGTGATGGTAGAGGGCTTTATTATGAGAAAGACTCACAAAATGCCAGGCTAAGGAAACAGATTTCAAAATTGACGAGTAATAGCTATTACTCTCAGAATTTGAATTTTCTTTCGTTATTCTGAGAGTAGTAGTTCTGCAAGAGTAGTAGCACACAATATTTAAACCATGATAGTGGCGGGTTCCTCGTGAGACTAAACTCGTCCACTTAAGTCACCTAGCTAGGGGTTAAAGGATTTGTTTCACCTACTAGTGTAACCATAAATAATAGGAAACGTGAGTTAAGCTTTAAAATCACTAAATATAACCGTAAACATTTTCTTAAGAAATTTTTGTTTTTATTTTTATTGCATAGAAACATTTTAATTAATAGACGATGAGGAAGGATTACATTATATAAAAAATCTCAACATTTTGTTTTTGAAAAAAATAGATAGAGTCGCTGATATTAAACTCTTAAGCGTGAGAAAAATTTCTTGGTTAAGCATATTCTCCGATAATAGTTACAAGATGGGTGAAATCTCGCGAAGCTACTAGCGGATGACTGTTGTAGTATCAACAAAAATTCCACACTCTTGAGTAACCTAAGTGGGTATATGGGAGCAACATCGTGGTAATTGGGATTATTACAACCGGGGATAGTCGATTGTTCTCGAGTAAGAAAGTATGTTAGGAAATTCATACATACCGGTCTTACATGGTCGGGAACATCTTTATTTTATTGAGGTCTTTTTAGCACAACAAGCTCCATAATTAGAAAGATTTTGCAGTTAAACGTGTTCGGGATGGGTGTGGGCGCAGTCTAGGGTTGGGTAATTCTCTAGGGAAGCTGCTTCTAGATTACTTCAAAGTGCTTAATTATTGAAAACTCCACACTACTTGATAACTGCACTATCTATAGATAAGTGGGGATAATATTGGTGGAGGATCGGTTATTATAAATGGTATCGAGAGATGACGAAGGATCACCTTTCAAGGGTGAAAGAGTACGTTTGGATAGAACATGATGGAAGGAAAATAGAGTTGTCCCTACTCTTTCTATTTTGTCGAGAAGAGGTATGCCATATTAACGGTGGTGAACTTTTGGGCATTTTGCAATAGTGGTTAGAATCGAGTTGAGCATTTGTTCCTTCAATGGCCCTTGATTTGGGAAGATACATGAACACTTTTTACAACAGTTGAGTTTTGTATGATTCCTTCTTGCCACGGTTAAGTTCTTATATAAATGGAAATTGAAGATCTCATCTAAGCCTTTAATTAATTCCTTGAGATATTGCACATCGTTTGAAATCTTGTGAGAAATAAGGTTGAGAAAAATGACATTCTAACAGTAAACACACAACAAAGAAAAATATTACACTCTTGTTACTTAATTGGTCTGTTGTTGTTCATTCGCTAATTAAGTTCGATGATTTCATTTTTGAATTTTTTAAAGTAAATTTGTTTAAAGAGTAGTCGGTTATAAGCTCTTTATTTAATTTTTCTTGTATCTCTCAAGAGTGCAGTCTTGACACTTTATTATTCTTTTATTCCATCTCACGTTTTTCAAAAACTAAATAGTGATGACAACCTTAAGACTTACTCTAGTGGGAGAGTAAGATTCAAGTTTTTTGGGTGAACCCACGTCACCGAAATTCAACGCCGCCCACAAACTGGTGATCCAACATTCAACCTCTAGGCACTATTTGTACGTAACGGTATCGTACGCCAACCCTAATGGCGTCTCCTCGGAATTTACAAAGACGTTATTCCTAACGACGTCTTGACTCTGTGACCGGTCAAAACGCCAAACCTAATGGCGTCCCAGGACTATTGTTACAAGACGCGAGCTACATATCCTCTCCATTCTCTTTTCTTTTTTTTTATCTTTTCTTCTACGAAACCGAAGAACACACTTTTGCATGGCTAGATTGATGGGGATTTAGGGTATTTTTGTGGTAGATTTGAAAAGGTTTGTTCTACTTTGCCGTGGAGAATCTTTTGGTGGTATTTTGGGAGATTTTCATCAACAAACCAAGTCTAGGTTTGAAAATTAAGTTTTGCTTGATTTTATTGATGTTGTGTTTTTGATTTTAGTTATAAACGATTGATTTCGATTATATTGAATGGATAAAATTGAATATGTTGTCATGGAGCAGTGGGTCAAGGTTTCAATTGATTTGAAAAATTGGAATATGAATTTAGAGTTTTGGAAATTTGGGTTATTTAGGGGAAAACAAATTGATTGATTAATTTGGGTACAAAACTTGATTAATTTTAGTTGGTATGATTCAATTGTGTTTTGGAAAGGTTAATGTATTTGTAATTTGATAACCATGTTAACAAAAAAAATTTGAGCATTTTTTCATGAGTTTGAGGATTAATTATATATAAGTTGATGTGTAGATGATTATATGGGTGAAATTGATGTTGTTAATATGATTTTGTTTGAGGTACATATGAGCATTGTGCATACCTTAATGTGATGTGAATTTGATTGTGGGAATTCATATGTTGATTGTGCATACCTTAATATATATATGGATGTTTGTTTGTTATTCACATGTTGATTGTGCTTCCCTTCCTGTTTGGTTGATTAGATAATGGAGGATATCGATTTGTCTAGGTTTGAGATGTTATCCGAAATATCTCAAAGTAACGGGCGGATACAACATAAATGTGAGGACTTAGGTATGAGAAGTTTTAAATTTAAGAGTAGATGGACTATGGTAATGACTTTTACAAGATAGTGGTTCATGACAACCCTCGTGCACTGCTCCTTCTTCAGATTGTGGTTTTTCTTCCATATTTCAATTTAATTTTAAGTATGCAGATAATGGATTATGTGAAGTTATATGTGAGAGGTGGTGGAAGAAGACTAAAACCTTTCACTTCTGTGAGTTTGAGATAGGTTTGACCCCCCTAGATTTCTTTAGATTGACCGGTATTCCAATCGGAGGAGGTAAGCGATTCCCAGAATTGCCTAATGAAACATTCACGTCAAAAGATTATGAACCTATGAATGATAAGTATTTCCGGGGTATGTTAGATAACTTGGGATCTAAAAAAATTAGCATTTGAAGAGTGGAGAATATGACTCATAGGCATGTACCATACGTCTTTCTCACTTGGCTAATTACATACAAAACAGAAACCCCCTGCTAACATTACCGAAATTCTTTGATGAATTGACTAGAATGTTCTTGCTCACGGTGTATTGGTTATTTTTTGTTTGCAGACTGTAATCTCAAAATAGATAAACGATGGTTTCTAGTGTTGTATAATTTGGAAGAGGTTGGGTCTTTTAATTGGGGTACTCCCGCTTTGGGTAATTTGTATAAACGTCTGGATGAGTGGAGTTCGTGCAAATGTACAGATATGGGTGGGATGTGGATGATCTTATGATTACTGTATTATTTTTATTTTCGTAATTGTCAGCCCGGTGTTAAGGGATAGCTTAAGATATGATGAACTTTATCCTCACCATGCTATTGGTCTATTTCATAAGTTGAACCTTAAGGGCGGGGGCAAATATATCTTCACAAACACTCTATGACTGATGCACGCACGCAGATAGACATGAGGATGGGTAATGTGGTTATTTGGGACCCCTAGTTCAAGGATAGTTTGCACCAACACACTAAAGATTTTCAAATAACGCTTGAGATGTCTAAGAGGAGATTTGTTTTCAATGATGTTGTTAAGGAAACAAGAGTTTTTGCTTATCCGGTAGAGAGATGTATGAGGAAGGTGGTAGGGGCAATACTTATCCCATGCAACCCCTAGTTTGGATATGGTATCCGATAAGATAGAGCTTGAGATTGATGACCACTTTCATTATGTCCCGGAAGAAATGTATTCCCGGTTTTGGAGAAGTCATAGCGTGGGAACTCTTAGGAAAAAAATAACCCACATAAATACATGTGATGATCTCGGAGTGGACCACAATGGTGTACCTAGAAGTTTGATGCCCCAATACCCACCTCCTACCATGTCATCCCAGTCATACACATACGACCCAGCCGGACAGTCCATGATACAACTCCCAAACATACAATTGGATGTGCCTTTCTACAAAGAATCGTTTGAAGATCTAGTTCCAGACCCCAGGCCACTAATAAACCCATATAATTTTTCTAATATCAATGCCTCACCGGTTAGTCGTTTTATATTTCATTTCCATTTGAATATTATTTATTGTTAAATAAGTATGTTAAAAAAAAATTAATTTTTTTAGGAAGAGGTATTCTAGTTTGCGGCGGAGACTTACTGGTGCCTCCAATCTACCAGACAGCTAGTGTACGATGAGTCTCGTCGTCCAGCGTTATATAACACCCCCACAACACATCGTAGTTAGAAACATCGATGGCCTCTTCGCCTCAAGTCAAAAAGAACAAACTTTTGCTAGCACTTATAACGCAGGTGTATCATTGCGGGAAACCCAACACCGTCGTAAGCGTCGAGGCGGAGACCCTCTACATCGCATGATTATTATGTCTCGTTTGGTGTTGAAAGTAACGTTCGTGTAAAGCCCCACATGTCAATGGCGCAAACCTCGCCAAACTATAGTGATTTACCAAAATCTAGTGATTTCTTAGGGCTGAGCTTAGGTGAGAGTTGGCAGGGTAGTGTTCATGGTAGTGGTCAGAGAGGCGAAATTTACCTATGTTTAGAATTCAATAATAGTTTAGAATTCTGTAATCAATCCATTCATGTAACCACAATGTCAACGTCACTTATTGAAATTAAAAAAGTACATGCTTGAGTACGTCACTAGAACCTTCAGTGATCTTTATTCCTAATTGTCTACCTTTAACCAACGCTCACGACGTCAAAGTTTACAAGGAGAGAATGATGTAGAACGTAAGAGTGTAAACGGGGTGTAGTAAAAAAAGGTCAAACAAATATAAACCTGGGATGCCATTTGTCTTGGCGTCTAGACAAGACGCCATTTATAACACCGTAGGACGCCAACCCTAATGGCGTCGGTAGAGTATGTTTGCAAATATTCGCTGGAGATGCCAACCCTAATGGCATCTAATGCTTTTTACAGACGCCAACCCTAATGGCGTCCCAGTGTTGCTTCCATCTCACACCCAAGCAAACTGAAGACAACTCGTTGAATTCAACGAATTTGGGACGGATAAACGACATACGGGGAGAAAGTTGAATCTTACTCCCCCATTAGACTAAGCCTAAGGCATTCAGGTAATGTCTTGTATCGATCCACATTTCTTAAGGAGAATGAATCGTAAGAGCAACTCCAATGGGACGTGGAAATTTTAGCGTCCATGTGAACGGGCAAGCATGATTTCCTACGGTGGGAAAATGGGAAAATCAACCTATTTCCACTTGTTTTTATATAAACAAATACTTTTATAACCTAGTGGGACCCGTTTTTCTATGAAAGAGCATTTCTATAATATCAAGTGGTACCCCTTCACAAAAAAATCTGGCGAGATTGGGGTATACTCAAACTAATTGGGTATACCCAATAAGACAAAAATCTGGTCATTATGAAGTAAAACCAAACCACCCCTTAACCAAACCTTTTTCCAAATGGCAAAATTGCCCCTGGTTAATTAACACTAAAATTTCGATTAGGTTAATTATTTGAATTTAGATTAAAATTTTGAAATTATGAATTCAATAGATTAACCTTTTGATCCGTCTTATGAGTTCGATTTCGATCCAAAAATTTTGTTTTGAAAATATGAAAGGTCGGCGAGTCCGAGTTTGAATAAAGTGCCTAGGTTACAATATAGCGGCATGGTATTCGTTTGAATAAAATGCCGATCAAATTTAGCCTGCATGGTCCTTGGATGAATGAAACGCCACCATTTTGTGGCCGGAAGGGTCTTTGAATGAAGATTATGCCGACATTCTAATGACAAGCGCCGTAAAAACTTCAAAATATATTGCCTAAATATGATACGGTCGGAAGGGTATAAATTTAAAAACATGCTTAGGCGTTATGATGGTTTTGGCATCGATAAATCATTTTCTTACATCAATACTTGGCAATATATTTTGAAGTTTCTTAGCCAGGCGATGATATGGTCGGAAGGGTATAAATTTAAAACCATGCCTACGTTATGATGGTTTTGGCATCGGGAGAAGGTATTTTACGTAACAAAATGCCGGCGTATTCGAAAACATAATACACTTCGGATGTATATTCGCCGGCTTGGTAATGATCCGACTCACTTGCCGACCCCGGTATGCAAGCATTTTCCAACATTGACAGTAAGCGGCGATCGACACTTAAAAACCTTGTTTGGGTATGGTCGGCATGGTGAATTAAAAGAACCTTCCTAGGCTATTTGTCTTGAAACTTTTATGTAGCTAAACAAAACTTTCATTCAACAATTAGAAATCAAACACTTGTTGTCCAAAATAAGAAAACATGTCCCATAAACCTTAAAAAACCATTTGTCCAACCATTAACAACCATTTGTCCAACCATTAACCTTGACATTTGTCCAACCCAACATAAAGAAATAAACTAGAGATCGCATTCATTCACCACGAGCACGACCACGACCACGACCTCGGCCGGTTTAGGAACACCAAGCACTACTACTACCTTCACCACCACGACCACTACGAGCCCTCTTTTTGTCGGCATTCATCTTGGCTTGTGCTTCCCTCCTGGCCTTTTCTTCCCTCCTTACTTGACCTCGCTTGCTTGAACATTTCATGGGCATCCTCATTGTCAATATTGCTAGCATAGTGAATGTACTTGGTTTGCTCTTCAATCGACAAATGCTCTCCTCTTTCTCTCGCGCAACACAACAACTTCACAAAGGTCTTCAAATGCCCCTTCTATTTTCGGTTAAACAACAAACAATTAATAGAATTATTCGATAATGTAATCTTAAAACAAGTAAGAGCTACTCCAAAATACTTACAAGGAAGTTAGGAACTTTGTTGAGTCATTCGATGCCATCTTCCTCTTACGAGCCAATTGTTCACCAGTCATTTCCCTAATCACAAGGGAGGGAGGCCCAACCCAAGTACCACGACATGTATCTCTCCCGAGCTTCATGACCTTCGGTCACCTCGTCCAAAGACTCGTATCGACTTTACGGTCAAGTCTTTCGTTCCAATGTCCTAGAGTTGGGGGTGGAGCGTAAGCGGCGTTAATAGTTTTTGGGATGTCTTTGCAGTCCTCCCTTAACACTTTAAAGAAAGGCTCAAGATCGAAATGGGATTCTTCTTGGGACGTAACCCAATTGTCGCATTACCCGATGTGGATCGTACATTGAAAATCCATGGGAGAACCACAAGGGTCCGTAGTATAATGTAACATCATCTCTCCTTTGGATTAAACCTTGATTTCTAGCATCTCGGTAAGGATCAAATATTACCTCATCCGCATGATCAATTTGTCCAAGGCGATTCGCACGTTAATAAGCGATTGCGGCATATCCTTTTCCCGAGCACCCTTAAAAGCGTATCTTTGCGCTCTTGGCTTATCAATCGCAAGCTTTTCGTTCACTTTGACGTGGGAGTTGGTTTTCACCAAAGTAGGGAAGTGCTCATATATCCAAACCTATGCAAACACAAAGTTTAGTAAGAATCAAACATTACAAGCATTTGGAAAATATAAATGATTTAGACAATACAATTACACAGAAGAGACATATGTTTTAGTTAACTTGCGCGGTGAGTGCCCTTGAAGCCTTTGTCAACTCATTGTTCAAGAAGGCGACCACCGTGATGATACCCAAGAATACTCATGCATCTTATCTAAGGGATCAATAGTTGCAAATAACCTGGCGTCGACCAAGCTTCCCAACTGTCTGGGAAGATACATCTGCCGGGACGTATAGCAAATAAGTGACGCGTAGCATTGATTCGCACGGGGTTCACCCTTCCTTCCACATCAAAGATTTTCTTGGTCCCAGGACAATGTATCCTCGGCTTCTTGATTAAACTTCTTGCTTAGATTACCATCCTTCATCGCAAGCATAGACTCCGTCTTAATCTGATCCCAACCGAACAAAGTGTTGGTCAATTTGAAGATATCCTCCCAAGAAATGTTATTATCGAAGCCCTCACCGACCGCTTTTCCCTCAACCTCGAGGCCTAGAATTTGATGAGCATCATCGGGAGTTATCGCCATCTCACCGAATGGGAATAACATTGTATCGGTCTCTCCGTAGAACCTCTCACGAATGCTGATACGGTAACTCTATCATACTCAACATTCGAACTCTCCACATGAGGCAACAACCCTGAGTTCTTGACAATCACTTTCACCTCCTCACATTCATCCTCAAGATCCCAAGTCTTAGTCACCGAACATGAAGCTTGGCGCCTCATGAGACGGATAGCATGCTTGTGATCCTAAATACCAAAAACACAAAATGAAAAGAAATACAAACACTTGACACAAATTTAAGATAGTTACACACTTAAATGAAAAACAAAGACGGATTGAGATTACTTACGATAGTATTTGGATTTCACATGCCCACGATTCTTTGTATCCAAAAAGAACATGTCCACCATCTTCTCAGGGTCCCCAGGAAGCTCGTTTGGTTTCAATTTAATCTTCAATTCAGAGGGAGGCATGTGGGAATTAGGCCGGTTTAGTGATAACCCTTTTTTCTTCCCTGTTGCACTAGTACTTGCGACTTGGGTTTGTTCCACAACTTCTTCTTCTTCTTCTTCTTCACTTTGCCTCTTCAACAATTTCATCTTCTCTACCCTTACCTTTATCTCCATTACCATCATCATCATCATCATTACCTCCTCCAACATTAGGCATGTCTTGATCACCATCATCATCATCATCATTGTTCCCTCCTCCAGTAGCCGGAGTTCTTTCATCAACATCATCATCCTCACCTCTTCTACCGGATGGAATTGATTGGTCTTCATTTGGAGTCTCGTCTGAATCATCGGTTCTGATGATGGTTGATAATCATCATTCGGCACACGGATCTTTGTCGTTCCCGCCACAACGTATGCCCCTCGATGTCTTGAAGTCAAGAGTTTGTCACCAACACGAGGAGGTCTTGAAGGAGGACTAAGAGCTTTGAGCTTTCTTGTTTGCCTTTTTTGCCCGAACAAGAACAATTAAGAAAAAAAAATAGTCGAAGGCTCAGCATATATAACCATTCCTAAGTAATAATGTCGGAAGGGTCGATATCTAAACAAAGAAGTTTGGCTAAACAAGGGCTCTGGAGGGTTTTATTCCAATAACTGTAGGCTTTTAACAACTATGGTGGGTTTTCAACTACAAACGCCGCAACGTATATAATAAAAACAACACGGCTAACATAACGCCGGCGTGGTATTATTTAGATACCATTCCGACCTTTATCATTCAAGGCATCGGAGACGCTAAAAATCGAAATCCCGTAGGCAAGTTTAAAATTTTTAACCAACCCTAGGCTTAAAAAATAAAATTTTCAGCGGCAAGATTATAGGTTGAATAACATCCAGGCCTGTGAAAGCGATTACGAAACTATACAAAGTAGGCAAGTTCTTCAACCTTATACCCTTCCTACCAAACCTAACTATGAAATCCCTAAAGGTCGATAACCAAAAACCTTGCCCGCGCGCGTAACTACCAATTCACAAATTCGATTTTTCGACCTAATTTGACATGCAAACATGAAATCGAAGTACTAGAGTGAGTTTAAGTAGGCCCTTACTTTCTTAATCGCACCATTTCTTCGTTTTGAGCGGGTTCAATCTCTTCTTCTTCGACGGTTTTTCTTCTCTTTTTGTTGAACTAATTTTGCAATTTCGGGGTTGTATTGATTGGGTTTGTGATTGGCGCCTTTCATACGAGTTCCCTTACGTGTGTGGTGGTTCCATTGTTGAAGATTACTCGGAGTTTTCGAATCGACGATGTTAACGAATTGTCGACGAGTTTTGGTAGTGGTGGTGGGGAAGGAGCCAGGTGTGGTTGGTTATGGAAGAGAAGAAGAGAAGAAGGAAGATGAAAATAAAAAACTGACATGGTAATAGAATTATAAAGGTCAAGGGTAGTATTGTAACTTCAATCAAATTTGACCTCCCCTAGTAAGGTCACATGTCCACTTAAAATTGGGTATACCCCAATTAGTTTTGGTATACCCCAATCTCGCCAGGAAAAAAATCTTTTATTTATATAACTTAATTGACTTTCACTTTTCTTTTGTTTTGATAATTGTGACTCGTCTCAAATTGAGACGACCGGCTCAAGTTACACCAGGGCTTGTCTCAACTTGGGTTGGTCGTCCCAATTTGATTGGTCGTCTCAGGTTGAGTCGATCGACTTAACCTGAGACACGATGGACAAAATTTTTTAATTAGGGGTTTGCCAGTGCATTGTAGGTGGTAAGCTGACAAATCTTCTCATATATATACTAGTCCCATTGGACTTGCTCTATCCGTATAAATCGTGCGGGTCATAACGTTTATGGCACATCACATCACTTCAAATTCGAGCAACAGTTAAGCTTTTTTTTACTCGGTTAAGCACAACGCATGATTTGGGATAGCACGTGGTATGTGACAGTGGCAACAAACGAAAACCTTACCTTATTTAAAATGGGGAACAGGCAAAACATGCTAACAGAAAAAAAAATATTACACGTCATTGGTGAAATGAAACAAATTCCGAAGGAAATTAAAGAAATCAAACGACTACATGCCAATTTAAGTTAACAAGCCCCTAGCTTCCTTGGCAGCCTCCATCCTATTTGTAGTTTCCATTACTCTTTTTCACTCCGGACATGTCCTTAGTTACCTTCCCGTTCTTTAAATTCACCCCAATCAACGCACCAATACCCACATTAGCCACACCTGGAATATCCACTTCAACTTTTGCATCAGTAGTTACCTGACCTTTTCTCAAGTCCACGGCAACTTCGTGGCTTCGCTTCACAGATGCCGCTCCATCTGCGATTTCTACATTTTCATATTCTGGACCTTGGACAACCTCACCTTTCTTCAAGTTCACACCCACACCGCCGCCCTTGTTCACATGAGTTAACCCATTCACTGCAGTAAGATCTTCAGTCCCACCTCTTTTAACCTCACCATCGGGTAAGTTTAATTCTGTGTTACCACCCTTTCCAAGGTTCCTAATTCACCTGGGGCTTTCACGGAAAATGGCTCGACCTTTGGAACCCTAGCGCCATATCTGTGAATTTTTGATCAATCAGTAATTAAATGCCCTGAGTTTTTTCAACTTGTAAAAAGTATCATCATAAGAAAAACCCAAATGGTTCTTCCTACTGTATTTAATATATTCGATAAATTGCATATGAGTCCTTAGCCTTTTACGTGTAATATCATAATATTCCAATTATATCGGCCGTATAGGTCCGGTTATATAGGTTTCCGTATTGGCTGGTAAAATTATGAAGAATACACAAAATTGGTCAAAAAGACCAAAATCAACAATTTCGGGTGAAAAGACACTTAGGTTTTGATCTTGTTTAAATAGCCAAAAATTAAAAAGATAATGTTTAAATGGACAAAAATTTAAAAATAGGCGGATGTAACCCCGGTTTCATCCCGTCCATTTTCAAATATTTTTCTTATTTTTATTTTACACGATGCATCCAAGTTTCATCCTTGCTTATTTTTTAAGTATAAAAGCCCAGGGATGAATCCAGGTTTAATCCTTCTTTATTTTTTTTGGCTATTTCACCCGTATTTTTTTTTACTCGTCCATTTGAACCGTGTTTTAAATTTTTTTGGACAAATGACCCATTTTCTCTGAAGAATATTAGTGTAGTGATAATGAGGCTCTTCTGTTTGTTTTTATAATTATGGAGTTAAACTAATTTCTCTGTTTCTCATACGTTTAAGCGTTCAATGTTATTAAATTGACTTGTTTGTTGAAAATGGTAATTGCGTTTGTTTGTGTCAAATGCTAAGAGATACATACATGCAAAAGCAATAATATTAACATGCATTCTTGATTGATTGATTGATGGTTTTACAGTGAAAGTACCCTTTTTCTCTAGGACTAGGCATATGGCCGCGATACAAAATCGATACACGAAACAAACCACTTTGGTCTCTCCGTCAAAATTAAGTAAATATATTTAAAGTTATTTACATGTATGAACATGCATGTTATCTCACCATCTTTAAATTCATGTGCAAAACTCTAAGGTATAATTTAAATTTATCAACAATCATATAGACAAATTAAGATAAAAAATCAACAACAGAAAGCGGATAGAAACATGGGGATAGGATCTACCATCCCAGGATTTATCAACGACATTGGGGAGGGGGCTGATCTTGGCCCTTATAGGTGTAAAACGTGCCGGCCCGGCACATCCCAACCCACGAAGTCACGTGCTTAGCATGTTGCGTGTTGTGCTGTGTTGCGCCAGAGATTTAGACGTGTTGTGTTGTGTTAAATGGCGTGCCGTGCTGTGCTGTGAAGAAAAATAAATGTGTTGTGTTGTGCTAGCACACTTATTTTATGTTTTCCAAAATAGATATTTTTGAGATATTTTAGTTAGTACATGTATTATTATAGAAATAAATTAGCATAACGATAATAAAATGTCAGAAATTGGCTAAAACAATGATTCTTCGTGAAATATGCATCAAATGTGATGTATTGTGCAGTATTTTACGCATGACGTGGCGTGCTTTCTTCGCGTGTTGTGCCACGTGTTAATGCGTGCCGCATGTTGTGCCGTGCTGATGTGCCTATTTGTCTGGCACAACACATTAAACTAACATGTTGTGCCCGTGCTGGGCTGGTCACGTGCTGTGCCGTGTTGTGCTTGAATTTTAACGTGTTGTGCTGTGCCATAAACATGTTGGCTCGTCCCAATTTACACCTCACCCAATGTCTTTCGTTTTTTTTTTTTTAATTATTATTATTTTTTTTATCAATCATTTTTATAAAGTTATACAAACAGAATAGAAAGAATGGGATTTTGTATGCAAAGAAAAACAAAAAACAGAAGAAAAAAAATGAGAAAAAGAGGTAATAAATATAATCAAGGGGAAAATGTGAAATAACTTACGTGAAATTGATAACATGATAAAACCTGTGAAGGCTAAGCTGAAAATCACACTTGTTCTAGCCATGACGATGAAGAAAAATATCTCAACTTTTGCTTGCTCAATGATGAAAGCTTTGCGAATATGACAAGGTCCTATATATAGGAATGATTTGTACCTAAACACAAAAAATAATACTAATTGGGATGAATTAATTAAAATTATCTATTGCATTATTTACTTAGAATGTGTTCCCAACGTGCAGAAGATATGCGCTATCTTGGAACACCTCGCTGGCAATTTTCTGGAGTACAGCCGTTCAGTAATCAGTGAAAAGTTCTTAGTTGACCTTCATTTTTTTCTCTTTTTTTTTTTTTTTTTTAAGATTTTGGGTATTCGGTTTTTGAGTTACTTAAAAAGATGATAAAACCCTTGTTTTGGACTATAAATTATGTTCGTAGTAAGACAATAATGTTAACTTAGTAAAATGTGTGTGTCGGATGACAATAGCTTATAGGTCGTTATACAGTTGTGTTCTGTATATTTGAGTAATATGTTTGGCCATGCGAGTCCTCCGAGAGTTTTGGCCATTATTAGGAAATATTCTGTCACACAGCTTCCAGGAAAGGTGCACCTATCATGGTTAGGGTAGGCTTTTTTTTTTTTTTTCCCCTCTGCTGATGGGTTGACCCGACATAATTCGACTATCTGACCTTATTACATGTCTAATCGGCAGAAAACAAAGAAGCGGATGGCCACAACTGATTGACTATGTGCAGAGCAAGCTCAGCTTAAGGTTCATACAGAAATCACTCTTGTTCGTCTATTTATAGACCTTTGAGTTTTCCTAGTCGTTTTATCATCTGAACGTTAGTTAAAAACAAAAAGTAATAATTAGAGGATCGTCCCTACTGACCACAATAGTATCATCAACCCACTTACTTAATTTGGCTTAATAGTCCAGAGATATCATTGTTCCAATGTATTATATCTGGATTAAAAAATTTGGTTTAATAGTCAAGAGATATCATTGTTCCAATATATTGTATCTGGATTAAAATTTTGTGACTCATAAATTACAGGTGCAATCTCATTCATTTAGGAATTTTAGCAATTATAAGAGTTCGAACCCTGACCTCCGCAATGAGAGGGACTAAGGAGCATGAGAACCATCAAACCACTTGATAGTTCTCTTTTTGTGTATATCCAAACATTTTGTACAAGGAGGTGAAAGTGTTTTTTCTTTTTTCTTATTCTTTTCAAGTTACCATGTTACATAGGATAACAGTTCCAGGGTTCCTCAAACATGGACCCTACTACTTAGAGCAATTACAATGGGACCAACAAATAAGTAGGTTGGCTCATTATACATCTATAATGAAACTGGCAAATCCTTAAAACGGATGAACAAACCATTAAATTAAAGAGTTTGTTCATAGCGTCTCAGATTGAATCGAACGAATCAATCTGGGACGACAAGTTTAAACAGGACCGACCGGCTTACATTTAGCCGAGCCTCGGTTTTAATTGAAGCGAGTCTCACACTGAGCCGGTCGACTCATATTGAACCGACAACAGCTAGTACATCCAATGACAACCCCCCTAATATAAATTGAATCGGATTGAACTCCAAAACCACACCTTCCTTCTACACCAACAATTTTTTTGAGTAATGGCTCAGTCGTATATTAGTCCAACGGAAATTACGATCGATGAAGCTTTGTCGTTTTGTCGAAACTACGTAGCTCTATATCCAGCTAGGGGTGCCGAACGACGTCAAAATGGGTTACTGAATATGAGTTATATCCACATAATTTACGAAAACTTTTACAATGATAATGGTAACCTCAATAACCGCAATGATGCTGGGTTATAGAATTGGTGATATAAAAAAGGAAGTTGAAGAATTCATAGCTTTGGTTCGGCTTGTTAATCGTTATCAACTTAGGGGGGAGGATAATGCTGATGTTGTATTGCAAGTTCGAGAGGAATGTCGAATATGGAAAAGAAGAATTTTTACTTATGAAGCTCTGTACGCAATCTTAAAGGATTTTTTTGATATCTCAAGCTTGGGTATTGAAAAGTACACATACTACTCGAGCAAGATATTGATGCAGTTGTTTTAAATTTTAATCGTTTGTTGATCGTCTCAAATTAAGTTTTAATTTACTTTCTAGATATGTTAGTAATGATTACATGTAACCGTTATATAAGTAGATTAACTAAACTTCAAATTGGTAAATATGAAAATAAAACATAATTTTAAGTATTCGACTCCACTCCATTGCCACTTATACGTTCCACCATGAATCATATTTACAAATCCTTGATTTGATCCTCCATCTTGAGACCCTTCAACATCATTTCCTCCACTCCGATTTCTAAACCATGGACATTTAGGATCAACTGAAGATCCATCAGAGTTTAATGATCTCCTATAATCTTGATAAACTTGGGGAAATTATTCACCGGCCTCATAATGTGGAGATTGTTACACAGGACGAATTGGAGAATGTTGCACTGGATGATATGAAGACTGTTGCCCAGGATGGTACTTGTGTTTCTCGCACTACTTCCTGGGAATATGGAGTTGTTGTACACTGAGAAAAATTAGGAATGATGTTCATTGTATCCCCAAACGTGTGCAACTGTTGGAGGTACATACGTCCGGTTTCAATATCTCTCAACTCCATTTGATTCAATTGTTCAATCAATTGTTCTTGATTTGCCGATGTGCCTGTATAGGGATTAGGACGATCGAGACCTTGTGAGACAATGTGAAGAATTTGACGCTCTCCAAGAAGATTAACTGTCTCTAGCTCCCAACTCAAAACTAGCAAACCAGACCTAGACGATGAAGAAGAAGATCTGGTTCGTCCTCTTGATTGAGTCAACGAAGATGAAGCTCACGGTGTAGGATAACTAGTGAAAGTTGGAATCATTGGTTGTGCATGTGGTGGAGCATCCAATTTCGGTAATGCTTTACCCAATGCAATAAAATCCAGCACATAGATTTGTAAAACTTCGCTAAGAATTATCAGCTCTGTAACACTCTTGTACCATCTGTCGTAATGGTACCTTCATCACAAGGGGTGAATTTAGTCTCATACATTGCCCAGCGTATTTCCTTTAGCTCTATGTATCTCGACCCATACACGGTAGCTATACGTGAAGGTTGGTGTGACTCTCCAACTCTACCAACTAACTGTCTAGCAAATCTCTCTCTAAAAAAAAAAACACAAATATCACTGACATGACTATACAACACAATGCGCTAGAATAAAAAGTTTATGATCCTTTTGACAGTAACAATGTTGTATTCTTCAAAATCCACATACGACCCCCAAATTACATTATATTTGTTCCTAATCGACATTTGGGATCTCCACACATGAATGTTATTGTAGCGCCCCTAAGCTAGCAGATGACTAATCCAAGATATTAATTCAATAAAAGGCGTTAAAAATCTAAATCATTTACTTAAACATTCAATTAAGAAATCTTTTACAAAACTTAACCCAAAACTAGCTCCGCTCAGAAATATATATATATATTCAAGAACTCCTCTCAAATGATACATATATATTAGTCATTTGGTTTACAAATACAATATGCAATATAATAAACATAGTAAAAATAAACCAACTAACGAAATCAACTCTTGAAGCTTTCGCTGCGCAACTCTGATCTGACTCTGAAACTGAAAGTGGGAATGGGTGAGCACATCATCCCTAAAAGGGGTGCCCAGTAGGAATAACATTTAACTTTCAAGAAATCATAATCAAGAGTTGGAAAACAATACATGTTTCCGAATAGTAAATAGTGACCAAGTCAATCGAAATAAACAAACATGTATATGGACAAACTCCTTCTTCAAACAATATATTATATTGAGTGTCGAACAATTCCTTACACACCCTATTAGTTTATACTGGTGTCGACCAATTCCTTACACACCTAATACACATAAAAGCTTGAATTCATGTAGATATAAATGAAGGAGCGTATCCTATACAACACCTGGAAATTCTCATTTCCCATAACAATTCATATTGACAACAAAACATTATTGGTCCTTTCGAAACCATGGAAAGATTAACAGAATCAACAGAATTATCGTAAAACAAGCTAAACAATGCATATAACGCACAAATAGAAATGCATGAGTTTGTTAAACATAAACTTTTGTAAAAGAAACAACAATGATTACCAAAGAGCCAAATGTATTCCCACCTCTTTTGATGACAAGCCACGCCTACCTCGAGATCCATAATCCACCGGTTCATCTTTCGAATCGATCGTTGTTAATAACTAACTGTTAATCATACAAGCACTATAAGAGTTTAGCCCAAAAGGCTCAAACAAGGCTCATAACATAATTCATACAAGTTTATCTAATGATTCTAAGACCACTTATGGTTCTATATCTTTTATTTATCTATCTTTAGCAAATCTAAGTTTTACTAATTCAATTAGATTGGTTCTATAGAATATAGCTAAGTCTTATGAATATGTACAACCTTATAGAGGATTCCAAAGGTTAATTCAGACCACAATGGTCAAACACATCAAAATAGAAACTAACCATAATCCCAAGCCCAAGCCCAACAAACCATATCCTTACGAAGGCCTGGTCCTTCTGGGTCAACTAACGGTCACAGGTCAACTAACAGTCAACGTCCAAGTCAAGGTACTGGTCAAATGGTCAAGTCTGAGTCAAACCGATTCAACTCAATTAGGTCAGCTAAGTCAGATCAGTTAGATATAATCTCAAGGAATGAGCCATTGCTCAGGCCAACACAATTGCAACATCATTTCTCACTAATCTAATTCAAGCTTGCATCTTAGTTCAACTTCAACATACTCTTCTTTATATAGCTACTCAAATTCTTTTCTACAACATCATCATAACACATTCATTCAAAACAATGATTCAAAACTCAATTACAAAACTAAACTCAGTTTACCTGCAATTGCAGATACAAGCTTCTACTGAAAGGATTCAACTCAACTCTTTCCTACGACTGACAATTCCATTCCCAATTCCTAATTACTTAATTACTCCACTCCAAACATCAATATCATCAATAACTCAGGCAGACCACATCATTCACCACACTAACCAACACATGTAACTGCCCATGTATCAATCTTCCTTATAATAAGGCTCGCATTACTTAACTCATCATATTCATACCGATTAACCAAATCAATACATCCGCGCAACACTGCTACCAATTTCAATACCACTACCAACACAAACAACTTCATTACTACCTATCTAAACCACAGTTCATTCACATCATTCACATCATTAACACCTTTTATATTTAACTTATCTTCTCAGATGTTCCACCACCAAATTCTCTATTTAATTTCCACAAGTCTCAAACACAAACAGTAACACATTCTCTGCCTTAGAAACACCAATGCCACACACACACACAAAAAATACCAACCTCAATCTCTTGTTATGAAATTCACCTACACAGATAACTCCACCACCTCCTACAATACTCACAACACCAATAATACCTTCTTTCTAACATTCAACACAACTTAAACCTCAATCACCACTCCATTTTACATTCATGCCAAGTCTTAGCTTCATCACAATCATATAAACTCAAGAAACAGAAACCAATAACTCTATAAGTTAACTTGAGAACGCAATTATCTCTAAATGGATTCAAATAAGCAATTAAAATTGAGTTCCTCTCTACCCGACTCAATTTAGCACAAACAAACATATATCCTCATCATCTCCAAGTCATTGAGCTAACCCTCGGTAACTTCTCCATGAATCTCTAACCTTTCTGCAGATTCCATCTCTAAGCAATATCTACAACACCATCTCAATTAAACCTTAATTCAGAACCCGAATCTATTTCCAATTCATCCAGCAGAAACCTTAACTATCAATTTCAAACCACTTTTCATTTGTATATTTTAATTCTTATCAAACTCATCTCTAATCAATCCCTTAAAACATCAACTTCATCTTCTTATTCTTCTCTGAGCTTTTCTTATGAACCCCTTGCTCTTGATTCATCTACATAACTACTTCATCACCAAGTTAACAAACACTCCAACCATTAACATCTATTAACAACTTGTAACAAACATCAGATTACTCAAATCCACATAATTTCCCAAATCGACTCAAGGACCCTAATTCAGTTCATCTTTTACTTCTCTTCCAGAACCGAATCAACTCTCCAATACTAATACTGCATCTTCGATTCATCAAGATAATAGGTTTACTATAAACGACCAACAAATCTAAATTCAATCTTAAGAATTGATTTCGACAGAAGAAGAACGGAGAAGACGAACGAAAAGAAATGAAAATAAGAAGAAAGAGAAAAGATAAGAGAGAAATAATGTTCTCTTCCCAACTTGGTTAGATAAGACCAACGAATGACACGTTCAGCTAGATAAGGGCAGCCACCCGTCTAACTGTGAAAGACTAATTTGCCCTTCAAATAAAGATGATGATATATTTTTCGTCCGATATCCGAATGACACGTTCGAGTAGCCATTCCGCATAACTTCTCGAGTTCTCTCTAACAGTACTAGTTTCGTATCTAGATCGTTTTTAGATTAATTTCTAATAATTAACGTTCGAGTTACACTAATCGAGTAATTAGCGGAAAAATCCACTACGGGAAAAATATACATCTACAACTGGAGATTTACAACTCTTCGCTAAACATCGTAGAAAGTCCTATGTTTTACAACTAGTTTCAAAGGAAGAGTTGTCGTTTATCATCACTGCCAACCCTTAGGAAACAAGGGGTTGCGCTAAGAAAACAAACGACAATCCCTAAGCAAAAGAGTTGTGACGACATTTAGCTATAACAACTCCCTTCCATAAAGGTAGTGACTAAGCCTATCACAATTTTCACAAGAGTTGTTGAAGAACACCAAAATATGATGATGAAAAATAAGTGTTAGAGAGGGGAGATTCGAACATGAACCTACGACATGGAAGTCTAGCTCATCAACTATCCTTACACCACAAGTTCAGTTTTTTTTTTTTTTTTTTTTTTAAAAACGTATAAGAACACTTATAAGTGTTGCTGAAGTAAAAATATAGAATGTTGGAAAAATGAGGTTAGAGGGGAGATTCGAACATGAATCTACTGCATGGAAGTCTAGCTCATCAACCATTCTTACCGTCCACAAGTTTTGGGTTTTTTTTTTATATTATTACTTCAACAACACTTATAAGTGTTGTTGAAGTAATAATATAAAAAGTTAGAAGAAATGAGGATGGGGGGATTTGATCCTCAGCTTCCTGTATGGAAGTCTACACTACAAACTATACCTACACTATCATATGTTCTGTCAAGTTTGTGGTTCTTTAATACACTAACTTTATGACAACCCTTCATAAGATTTGTAAAACAAAATGTAATGCTAAAAAATGATGCTCAGGTGACTGAGCCGCAAACAGCACGAAGCCTTCTCTGTAAACAATCACATACATGCCTTCTCTGTAAACAATCACATACATTCTTCTCTGTAAGCATTGGCATCGCATAATCCAAGTACTTCTCAAACTTCTCTCCTATTGCTTGGCAAAATCTGACACACTCTGCAATCACAACAACTTCACCAAAGAGGGTTAAGTTCAAAAATGTAACCGCCCTTCCAAAACCATATAACTCAAATTTCAAAACAATAAGTTCCAAAGTCAACACATATCCTCAGTAGATTACTGATCGATCTGGGTAATAGACCTTTGAGAAATCAATGGATGTGGTAAGTCTTCAACTTTGTGTAGGATTACTTGTTGGTGATGATGAAGTTGGTGAATAAATCTCCTGAGATGACGAAGCGAGATCGATGTAGTTAAAGACGATAGTAATTAAAAGAGTTGTTGGAGTTGGAGACGACGGAGGGGGGGATGGTGGTGATTTCATTGAATACGATGGAGGGGGAGATAAAGTTGCGGCTCTGTGAAGGAAAAAAAAATGTTTGAAATGGAAAAGGAAAGAATAGATACGATAGTAATATGGAAAATAGAAAAAAAAAAATAACGGACGGCTTTAGATGGAAATGGATGGTTGTGATGAAAGTTTTTCTACATCCCTTTCCACAACTCTTAAGAAAAGTCGCGTAAGGATACGACAAATTTTTTCACTTCGACGAATTTTTCTTAAAAAAATTCTCACTTCAAAGAAAAAATATTTTGTTATCCTGGTTCGCAAAATTTTCTCACTTCGTAAAAAAATAAAAAAAAATAAAAAAAATGGGTTAAATCACTAACTTAGGTTTATTGAGATTGGGTAGAAATATCCGAAAACTTTGCCAGGACCAAAATCGTGAACCCGGAAGTTCGAAGTTATTGAGAACATTCCCATGGAATCTTACCAAGAATGGTTGGATTCGCCACCTATATAGTAGTCCGCTCCCACCGATTTCGATCTCGCAGGCATTTTCTTCTCTGTTGACGAATTTGTGTGTGTTTAAGGTTTCGAGAATATTCCTATGGAATCTACCCGTGAATGGTTGATTCATCGTTTTTGCGAACTGTCAGACTTATATAGAGTCCGCTCCCGCCAGGGTTTCAATCTCGAGAGCTAGGTATGCATAAAATATGCGAGAATAGGGTTTGTTTAAGGTTTCTGAAATATTCCGGTAGGAATCTTACTTGTAAATGGATGAATTCATCGTTCTTACAGTATCCGACTTATAGTACTCCACTCATGGCCAGTGTTTTGATCTCTGAGCTGTGGTATGCATACAATATGCTTAATATGGTTTGTTTAAGGTTTCAGGGAATATTTCGAAGGAATCTTACCTGTAAATGGATGGATTCATCGTTCTTACCAAGTTTCTGACTTAGAGTAGTCAACTCGCGGCCAGGTTTCGATCTCGGAGCCTGTTTGCATACATTATGTAAAAATAGGGTTTGTTTAAGGTTTCGTAGAGTATTCCGAAGGAATCTTACCTGTAAATGGATGCATTCGTCGTTCTTACCATGTTTCTGACTTAGAGTAGTCAACTCGAGGCCAAGTTTCGATCTCGGAGCCTGGTTTGTATACAATATGTAGAAATAGGGTTTGTTTAAGGTTTCGTAGAATATTCCTAAGAATCTTACCAAAATGGATGGATTCATCGTTCTTACCAAGTTTCTCGATTTGTGAGTAGTCAACTCGCGGCCGTAAGTTTTTCGATCTTGGAGCCTCTGTATGCATACAATATGAAGAAATAGGGTTGTTTAAGGTTTCGTAGAATATTTCAATGAATCTTACCTGTAAATGGATGGATTCGCGTTCTTACCAAGTTTCTGACTTAGAGTAGTCAACTCGCGACCAGGTTTCGATCTCGGAGCCTGGTTTGCATACATTATGCAGAAATAGGGTTTGTTTAAGGTTTCATAGAGTATTTCGAAGGAATCTTACCTGTAAATGGATGGATTCGTGCGTTTTACCAAGTTTCACTTAGAGTAGTCAACTCGAGGCCAAGTTTCGATCTCGAGTCTGGTTTGCATATAATATGCGTAAATAGGGTTTGTTTAAGGTTTCGTAGAATATTCGAAGGAATCTTTACCTGTAAATGGATGGATTCGTCACCAAGTGTCCGACTTAGAGAAGTCAACTCGCGGCGGTGTTTCGATCTCGGAGCCCGGTATGCATCCGTTATGCAAAATTGGGTTTTTTAAGGTTCGTTGAGTATTCAAGGAATCTTACCTGAAATGGATGGATTGTCATTCTTACCAAGTTTCGACTTTATAGTAGTCCACCCCCGTCCGAGGTTTCAATCTCGGAGCTTGGTATGTATACAATATGCAAAAATAGGGTTTGTTTAAGGTTTCGTAGAATATTCTCAAGGAATCTTACCAAGAAATGGATGGATTCATCATTCTTACCAAGTTTTGTGTGTGTTTAAGGTTTCGTAGAATATTTCCATAGAATCTTACCACTAAATGGTTGGATTCATCATTTTTGTGAACTTTCAGACTTCTTGGTTCATAGTTTGTAAGTCATTATACCGAACTTGAAGTTTGAATCGACACTGAGCTTCATATTCATCAATTTCGATGATGTATCATGCTAATTTTGAAGTCAGAACTCTCTCAGAGCTTCGTGGTTCATAGTTTGTATGTCGTTATACCACATTTGAAGTTTGAATCAACACTGAGCTTCATATTTATCGATTTCGATGATGTATCATGCTAAGTTTGAAGTCAGAACCCTCTCATAGCTTCTTGGTTCATAGATTGTATGCCATTATACCGAATTTGAAGTTCGAATCGACATCGAGCTTCATAATTATCGATTTTGATGATGTATCATCCTATTTCTAAAGTCAGAACCCTCTCAAAGTTTACCAGTGTGAACTAAAGCTACTTCATGACCCGTATGACTTGTCAAAATTACTTCATGACCCATGCTACTAGTCGAAATTCAAACTGGAAGCATAAAGAGAAAGCACAAAAACACAAAGAGAAAGCACAAAGAAACACACCAATTATCGAATTCATTTTTCATTTTCCCGATTCATTCTTATATATTTTTTGGATTTTTTTATATCGAATGTTTATAACAATGTCCTCAATTTATTAATATTTTTTTTGGATTTTTTATCATTTCGAAGGTTGATAATTAAACCGAAAACATGAGTTCGTATTAACACAAAGAGAAAGCACAAAGAAAACACACTTTCCTTGATCCGTATGACACTCTTAACTTAAATCTATACCGTCCAAATATTTTCATAATCCGTGTGACCCCATCCTACCACATCTTATCCGTTCAAATTCTTTTAGATAAAACAATTTTTTTTTCTCTCTCACTTATCTTCATTCACTCACTTTTCTCTCGTCTCTCATCTTCCCCTCCCTCAGAAAAAAAAAAAAAACCTAACTCGAGTTGCGCCTCCCTCAGAAAAAAAAAACCCTCACTCAATTCACTGATTTCCCAAATCCCTGATTCTCTTTTTGATTTCATATTGAATCCTCACAAACCCTAGCTTTAGTTCAAGTGGAAACCTTTAATTTCATCACTGATTTCTCTATTTTACTTCATCTTGAACTCATCCCAAAACCCTAATTTCTATCATCGAATTTACATGTTCTTCTGGTTCTGAATCAAATTACGTACTCGTATTAACACCACCTCTAACAGACACACCTAGATCATTCCCTACCTCTCTTGATCTAAAAAGATCTATATTTCATATTCCGACAATGTTTGTGCTGCTACTGATCGATAAAAGAGGAAAGAACTGATGCTTGAATTACACAAAAAGGAGATGGTTAGATGGCGGCTGGCGATTCTGGTTCGAGATTGAGGAGATATGGATGGAGTTTAAGCCGGGAATTACACTGAAAGTAGATGGTTAGATGCTGGTTATACTAATGTAGGATTAAGCTGAGAAGAATCAAGATTTGAGTTCAATTTCTGAGATTGTTGTTTGTCTTCGATTTGAAGAAACAGGGAAGAAATTGAGTTGCTGTTTAGTTGATGACAGAGATTTAGAAGATGAAGATGATGATGCTAATAATCAGCTAGAGGTTGAATCGAGATTTGGATTTCTGAAATCAACAAGAACAGGCAACAAATGGGTTAAGTCATTTATTAATCTTCGCTCGTGTTCGATGGTGATGAAGCTTGGGTTATTCTCGATTGAGATATGGAGTAGATTCTGTGGCAGTATGGAAGAATTTCTGATCTGATTTTGTACATGTTTTGTGTATGAAGTTATCAGTGGCAGATTGAAGTTATCCTCACCAAGTTATGCTGAATTGATGGTGTTGTTGAATCTGACAAGGGTTAAGAGCTCATTGAGAAGAGAGATACAAATGGTTACTGGTGGTGCTCCAGTCTCATATGGTGTTGGTATAAAGTGGTGAAGCAGTTCAAGCCTATCAAATGCTAGTGCTAGTGAGCATCCCTTTCTCCATAGGTCTGTTACTTTGAATTTCAATTTTTGGATGAATCTTTACATTACATTTGATTATGGGTATTGGGTTTTTGGGTTTACAGAACTTTGTAGGTTTAAAAGTTTCTTTTTTTTTTTGGGCGTTCCTTGGGTGTTTTAGATTCCATTAATTGTCTTAGTTTGAAAGTGAACTAATGCCAACACCTTGGAGATCTGAAATTGGTGTTTTTTTTGACTTGGTTGCAGAGATTTGATATTGTAAATGGTGTGGTCGAAGTCGACGGAGTTACAAAAGAGGTTGAGGCTGAAAAAGAAGCAGATAAAGATACAGAAGGTATAAGATATACTAAGTCTTTGTTCAAGTTTTTTTCCATTTAGAAAACAATGTTTGGATTATCTTAAGTAGATTGTGTACTTGCGGTAGAAGGGTGTTCAGTTTTTGGCTCAATGCTATGAAACAAATGAAGTTTTGGTGGAGGAGGTAAGTGATATGATTAGCCACTTTTCTCCTTGTTGGAATAAAATTCCTAACTGTTTGTTTAATTTACTCTTTCGGAATGTAGATCACTTGAGCACGTCGATCGAAGGTGCTCAAGTATCTCGAAAAGATATCAAGTGGTGCAGAAATATACCTACATCTCCTTCTTTGTTACCCGAATCTTAAATTTAAGTGATGGTTACGATTTGTATGACTAGAGAAGACACCTGATATGTATCTTGTGTTTCATGTTAATTAGGATTTTTTTCATGTTAATCATGTGGATAGATGATTTAAAGCACTGTGTCTATTTAAAGCACGTTGCACTTTAAATAGACATGTCGATAGATGATTTCATGTTAATCATGTGGATACATGCTTTGGTTTTCAGCAATTGTGATTGTTTGTAGCGGTTATTAACTTGGATTCTATAATCATGCAAACTGATGTTTGATTTATGGATCATATAAACCCATTCTATGTCGCTAATATTATTTCTGTGGCATAACTTGGTGAGGATAACTTCCATCTGCAATTCGGCACTTACTATGCATCTGCTGAATTAGCTCTTAACCCTGGTTAAGAAGATGAGTTGTTTCCGTGAGCTGATGGGGATCTGAATTGCAGAAGAACCTGATGCGGTTAGACCAGATTTTGGTTAAGTGGTTTATATTTACTTCCGGAGAAACTGAGGTGTTGTTGGTGAAATGAATTGGATGGTTTGCTGGGAAGTTAGTGAGAAGGCTACAAGAAGATGTTGTGGTATTAAGTATTGTTAGGAGTCTTTGAAATTGAAGTCCCGGTAATGAAGATATTGAG
This sequence comes from Papaver armeniacum, assembly GCA_023531295.1. Lineage (NCBI taxonomy): Eukaryota > Viridiplantae > Streptophyta > Magnoliopsida > Ranunculales > Papaveraceae > Papaver > Papaver armeniacum. Next base: position 23,715 of record JAJJWW010010291.1, on the reverse strand, counting down.
GCCATGAAATCAGTTGTGGTGGTTGCTGTTGAGTGTGAGATTGAATGGTTTGAGCTGAGAATTACATTGCACCTGCAGACTAAGTGCCTTGAGGCAGAGCTGAAGGAGATGGCCGTGCAAGAAGGGTTGAGCAAAGTGTGAGTCTGATGAGCTGAATGGGTGGATATGAGCTGCAACAAATGGAGCTACTACCACATTTGTAGGGGGAGGCCAATATCTCCGTTTTACGATTTATATGATATTTTTTAGTCATGTTCAAAGAATCTATCATTTTCTTTTCTTTAGTTTGCGCAACACACTTTCATACAAGGTGCTTTGAGTTATCTAGGTAATGCAATTGAGTGGCAGGGATGAGTGTAAATGTGTTATACTTGGGCAATTAATGTGAATGTGAAATACTTTCGGCAATTCGGTTTGACTATAAATTTTTTTTTTTTCAAAAAGTTTTATGCACAAAACTTCTAATAAGAGTTGTGTTCCATATTTCAACTACACAAAGCAATGGTTGTGAAAGAATGTCGTTACGACATAACTAGGTGTTGTCCAACATAGTTCTACAACTCTAACAAGTGTCATGTAAATCTTATTCATGATAGTAATAAGAGTTGTTACATATTTCTACAATACACATCCTAGGTTGTCTAAGATAGTCCTTCAACTTATACAAGTGTTGTGTTACATATTTCTACGATACCTAAACTTACTTGTGTTGTCCAAGATACTCCTACAAAACAATCAAGGGTTGTGTTACGCTTTCAAAAAAAATCGAAAGAGAATCACAACTTTGGGAAAATATTGTCGAACCATGAATCACATCACCCTTTACAACTCTTAGTCAAGTATTGTAGAGAAGCTTGGACTTTCTACAATACCCCCACTACATAATGCATAAAATAGAGTTGTCGTAGGTGTACTACAACGCTAATACATTGTTGTCAATGATGATTTTTCCCGTAGTGATCGTCTCTTGACTAGTCTAATAGTGTTGACGAGCTTGAGGGTCCTTACATTCTCCCCACCTTATATATTTTCGTCCTCGAAAATCAAACCATCCATCTGGTCTTCAAACATTCCCCACCTTATAGAAAATCCCATCTCTTGTCTAAGCGCAAACAACATAAAACAAAGCACAAACCTAAATGGCTTTCTACAACTAATTTTTTTTGCTCTAGGTTCAAAAGACTAGTATTTATTTAAATAAGTCAATGGTTCTAATTACGAGAGTAGATATTCTATAATAGAGTTTCTAGGTAAAATTTGGGATCTATCGTTTCACTAATAGAAGCAAGTTTCCTTCTATGCCTAGTGATACAAGAATGAAGTTGTTATGTCTAGGTTCGCGACGCCCGACAATGCCTACCTACGAAACAAGTATCACAGAACACACAAGAATTACCCGGCCTCACTATTTCCAAATAAGGGATTAACTAGTATTAATTTATTAAGATCAATTAGTCTCTAACTTTTATCGTAATCATGGTAAAGTCTGATAAATTTACTTAAGTAAAATATATAAATAGTTTACATCATTTTAAGCAATTTAATCTTCAAAATTTTATTCTTTTATTTTTATAATTATAATTATTTATTTGTTTTATCAATATAAGTAATCCCAATCCGATTTACGTCAACTTATAATATCGGATATTTTAATTTTAGTATAATACCATATATAAATTAAATTTTCCAAATACTATTTGCTATAGATAAGCTACTAGCTTAATTACTCAAATAGTATTATCAACTGTGGTATTATTGTCATTATTCTTAAGTTGCTAGTCCAGTTGGTACACTAAACCTTAATCTTCTAAAGATAATTCTACATTCATGTAAAGGTTGCTATAACATATTTATTCATTCAGATTGAATCCATATACTATATCTTGTTAAATTTTGGCATTGGTAATTTAATATGACTTCAATTTGAGTCCGCATAAAATTATAAATCCTAACAATCTTTAAATTTTGCTATTAGTGTAAAGTATCCTATTAATATACGAATTTCTTTTCTTTTAACTCTAATATTACACTAAGCATCGAATTCTATTATCACTACTTCATGTATAATTGTTTCATTTTAAAGATTTACTGAATCATTTGTTAAATTAAAATAATTTTGGTACAAGATTATTAACTAGTTGAGTCTTTTTATTTTGTATATTATATCCTCGCTTTCTTAAGTCTAACGCCTAATAAGTATTATATTAACTATCCAAATTAAACGCAAAACATATATTTCCTAAATCGTCATTAGTTTAATTTACAAAACATAATCGTAGATGAGCGTTAATTTTCCTTAGCTATTTAATCACTAATATTATTTTTATCATTATATATCTTTATTGAAATTTTAGTTAAGTACAATATGATACTTAAAGTTATCATTATTATTATTATCATCTATAACTATTATTATAATATTTTTATTATTAACATTGATGGTTAAACTATTATTCCAACTACTTTTACAAATATTATTGAGTCCCGAAAATATTATTAGCATTTATATAATTATAAACTGATGTTTCTACGTATAAGTCAAGGTATTCAATAAGGTTCTATGTGACTTTCAAGATTTATCAATAATACTAATCTCACTATTTTTTTCTAGTATTAAACTGTCTATGTGTTCACATTATTTTTGTTAGACTAATCTCTAATCTTTATTAACTAAAGTTATTGGTGTACCCTACAACTTTTACTTCATTACATATACAAACAATCAAACAAACAAATCAATTAATCAAATAAATCTTTTAAGTATCGATAGCTTTTGATGATTAAGATTTATCTCACAACCCAACCCAGTTCAAAACTAATCTATTTCACTAACTGGCACTGGCTATTTCTATCTTTTCCCATGTAAGATCTAATAGTGAGCTCTGATACCAATAATTTAGCGCCCCCTAAGCTAGCAGCTGACTAATCCAAGAGATTAATTAAATAAGAGGCGTTAAAAATCTAAATCATTTACTTAAACATTCAATTAAGAAATCTGTTACTAAACTTAACCCAAAACTAGCCCCGCTCAGAAATATATATATACAAGAACTCCTCACAAATGATACATATATAATAGTCATTTGGTTTACAAATACAATATGCAATATAATAAACATGGTAAAAATAAACCAACTAACGAAATCAACCCTTGAAGCTTTTATTTGCTCCGCAACTCTGATTTGTCTCTGAAACTGAAAGTGGGAATGGGAGAGCACATCATCCCTTAAAGGGGTGCCCATTAGGAATAACATTTAACTTTCAAGAAATCATAAGCAAGAGTTGGAAAACAATACATGTTTTCCGAAACAGTAAATAGTGACCAAGTCACTGAAATAACAAACATGTATATGGACAAACTCCTTCTTCAAAGAATATACTTTATTGAGTGTTGACCAATTCCTTACACACCCTATTAGTTTATACTGAGTAATAGACCAATTCCTTACACACCTAATACGCATAAAAGCTAGACTTCATGTAGATATAAATGACGGAGCGTATCCTATATACCACATGTGGAAATTCTCATTTTCCATAACAATTCATATTGACAACAAAACATTACAGGTCATTTCCAAACCATGGAAAGATTAACAGAATCAACAGAATTATCGTAAAACAACTTAAACAATGCATAGAATGCACAAACAAAAATGCATGAGTGTGTTAAACATAAACTTTTGTAAAAGAAACAACAATGATTACCAAAGATCCAAATGTATTCCCACCTCTTTTGATGACAAGCCACGCCTACCTCGAGATCCATAATCCACTGGTTCATCTTTATAATCGATCGTTGTTAATAACTAACTGTTAATCATACAAGTACTCTAAGAGTATAGCCAAAAGTCTCACACAAGGCTCATAACATAATTCATACGAGTTTATTTAATGATTCTAAGCCCACTTATGGTTCTATATCTTTTATTTATCTATCTTTAGCAAATCTAAGTTTTACTAATTCAATTAGATTGGTTCTATAGTCTATAGATAAGTCTTATGAATATCTACAACCTTGTAGAAGATTCCAAAGGTTAATTCAGACCAGAATGGTCCAACACATCAAAATAGAAACTAACCATAAGCCCAAGCCCAACAAACCATCTCCTTACTAAGGCCTGGTCCTTAAGGTCAATTAACGGTCGCAGGTCAACTAACAGTCAACGTCCAAGTCAAGTCAAGGTCCTGGTCAAATGGTCAAGTCTGAGTCAAATCGATTCAACTCAATTAGGTCAGCTAAGTCAGATCAGTTAGATATAATCTCAAGGCATGAGCCATTGCTCAAGCCAACACAATTGCAACATCATTTTTCACTAATCTAATTCAAGCTTGCATCTTAGTTCAACTTCAACATACTCTTCTTTATATAGCTACTCAAATTCTATTTCTACAACATCATCATAACACATTCATTCAAAATAATGATTCAAAACTCAATTACAAAACTAAACTCAGTTTACCTGCAATTGCAGATACAAGCTTCTCTTTGAAAGGATTCAACTCAACTCTTTCGTGCGACTGACAATTCCATTCCCAATTCCTCATTACTATATTACCCCACTCCCAACATCAATATCATCAATAACTCAGGCAGACCACATCATTCACCACACTAACCACCACCTATAACCGCCCCTGTATCAATCTTCCTTATAATAAGGCTCTGCATTACTTAACTCATCATATTCATACCAATTAACCAAATCAATACATCTGCAACACTACTACTAATTTCAATACCACTACCAACACAAACAACTTCATTACTACCTATCTAAACCATGAGTTCATTCACATTATTAACACCTTTTATATTTAACTCATCTTCTCGGATTTACCACCACCAAATTCTCTATTTCATTTCCACAAGTCTCCAACACAAACAGTAACACAATTTATGCCTTAGCAACACCGATGCCACACACATACAAAAATACCAACATCAATCTCTTGTTATGAAATTCACCTACACAGATAACTCCACCACCTCCTGCAATACTCACAACAGCAACAATACCTTCTTTCTAACATTCAACACAACTTAAAACTCAATCACCACTCCATTTTACATTCATGCCAAGTCTTAGCTTTATCACAATCATATAAACTCAAGAAACAGAAACCAATAACTCTATAAGTTAACTTGAGAACGCAATTACCTCGAATGGATTCAAATAAGCAATTAAAATTGAGTTACTTTATACCCGACTCAATTTAGCACAAACAAACATATATCCTCATCATCTCCAAGTCATTGAGCTAACCCTCGGTAACTGCTCCATGAATCTCCAACCTTTCTGCAGATTCCATCTCTAAGCAATATCTACAACACCATCTCAATTAAACCTTAATTCAACCGAATCTATTTCCAATTCATCCAGTGAAACCTTAACTATCAATTTCAAACCACTTTTCATCTGTATATTCTAATTCTTATCAAACTCATCTCTAATCAATCCCTTAAAACATCAACTTCATCTTCTTATTCTTCTCTGAACTTTTCTTATGAACCCTTGCTCTTGATTAATCTACATAACTACTTCATATCACCAAATTAACAAACACTCCAACCATTAACATCTATTAACAACTTGTAACAAACATCAGATTACTCAAATCCACATAATTTCCCAAATCGACTCAAGGACCCTAATTAGGTTCATCTTTTACTTATAGCTAGAACCGAATCAACTCTCCAATACTATTACTGCATCTTTGATTCATCAAGATAATAAGTTTACTATGAACGGCCAACAAATCTAAATTCAATCTTAAGAATTGATTTCGACAGAAGAAGAACAGAGAAGAACGGAGAAGACGAACAAAAAGAAAAGAAAATAATAAGAAAGAGAAAGGATAAGAGAGAAATAACGTTCTCTTCCCAACTTGGTTAGATAAGACCAACGAATGACACGTTCGATTGGATAAGGGCAGCCACCCGTCTAACTGCGAAAGACTAATTTGCCCTTCAAATAAAGCTAATGATATACTCTTCGTCCGATATCCGAATGACACGTTTGAGTAGCCATTCCGCATAACTTCTCGAGTTCTATCTAACGGTACTAGTTTCGTATCTAGATCGTTGTTAGATTAATTTCTAATAATTAACGTTCGAGTTACACTAATCGAGTAATTAGCGGCAAAATCGTCTCTTGACTAGTCTAATAGCGTTGACGAGCTTGAGGGTCCTTACAGTTATCTCGCTAATAATTTTGCTATTTTGGAATCCAATTATCACCTTCGTAACTCACTATCATTGGCCAATATTTCTTCGTGTAGTCATGAAGTTTTGGTACACCAACGTTGAAACATGCATACCACCAGAGCTGGAGTAAAAAACATATAAATGAAAGTAAACTATATTTGGTCTGAGGAATGTATTTACGTATTTAACTTGCTAGATATTTGTACACTCATATAAAGCTAATAAAGGAATGTATTGGCGTATTTACCTCTGGGATGCCCTAACAACCTTCAATATTTGACGCCCCACAACATACGAGATTGAGACAAACGTACAATTCGGCTAATATAGCGGAACCCCAATCATAAGTGGCAGCATTTTCCATATGTTGCAACGCTCCTAGCCACCCCACTTAAGTGTTTGAATTTGATTTGGGCAAAAAAACAAAAATGAACCAAGTATCCATAAATTAAATACCCTAGCAATTTTTGTATCTTTAGCAGGTTCAAGTAGGAAATACAAATCTATTGTAGTTATGCCTGTAAAAAGTTAAATTTGTTCATTTCATTTGTAATCCTCGTATTGTCTACATAAAAAAAATATAATTTCAAGATACATGAAAATTCCTATTTCGAAGTCATGAAAATGAAACGTGTGTGTTGTATACCACCAACGCTCCATCAATATTCCCACCAGTTTGAGCGAATTTTTATGCACTCGGATATGGTACAAATCAAACCAAGGAAATCAACCGACAATAGATTTAACACGCGAGGAAGGTGTTTAATAAACGCCAACCACCTCTTGCTTTCTGAAGACTATCCCGCTCTGTTTTTGTGGACAAATGAGCTTCACTAATTGCTAATTATGGACATGAGAGCATCTTGGACATTGTTATCTTCCTCTTAATCATCTCGTCTCCATCGTAGAACTTGAGTGTATTTATTTATAGGTGGTTTTCTATTTCTTTGTCTACTAATATCTTGAGATCGAGGAGGCATGTTCATTAAATGGGTGTTGAATTTGTGTTTAAAAAAATGTAGAAAAGAGTGAATTTTTGTTTGAAAGGATTAGAGAAGATTGAATTTGTGTTGAAAAGATCTAGAGAAGATTGAATTCGTGTTGAAAAAATCTAGAATATTGAATTTGTGTTGAAAACATATAAAGAAGAAAAGATGTTGTTGTGAGCAGAGAAGATTGAAGTTGAGTTGAATTTATAGGGTGTGGAAATGTGGTCATTTTTGGTTGTTGGAATGTTATCGTTGTCGATCCAGTTTGAGCCGATGCTCATTGCGAGTTGGAGCCGAGGCTAGGTGCGGCTGGCCATTCGAAACCATCTTTGCAACTTCATCGAATTTGTTTGTCTCGAAATACCCCTTGTCCACTGCACGAAATTAACTTGACCATCCACCTGGCCTGCCAAACACTCAAATTCGATGTGGAACATTGGATTTTCTCTTTCATCAAGCTATAAGAATAGTAACTACTTGGGTTTTTGATGACAAGTTTTACTCCGGTGATATGTTTATAGACTGGGTTAGACATGGGATGTACGTGATATTCTTTCACTGAATAAACGAAAACCTTACCTTTATTAAATCGAGAATATGCAAAACATGTCAACTATAAACCTAACCTTTGACTCACCACCCAACAACACCTCCAACAGACCACCACCGCCACACCGCAACAATTAGCGGCCCATCAACACCTCCACCACAACATCACTGCCACCACCACTACCGCACCCTTAAAACTTTCCTCTGATCACACGAAACTTCTTGATACGTATTGATCTCTTTACCTTGGTGACTATTATAATAGAGGCGGAATTCAGAATAATAATAGACGAAAACTAGAAAACATAGCACACTAGAAACAGTTCGAAGAAAATATCTTCTCTAGATTATGAACAAGGGAAGAAAAACCACATTACAATTCTCTCTTTGTTACGCTCACAATCTCTCTAGGTAAAATACCTTAAAACTATTTTCTAAGCTTGCTTTTACAATAATTAATTGTCTCACAAACTTCTCTAGGTGATTTGTGTCTCAAATATCCTTTCTCAGATATGTTTAGTTATGAGCTAAACATCCCTATTTATAGGCTTGGTTTGGTTTCCCGAACCTTTTAGAAATCTATTTCCTTATCTAGGAATAATTCATTTTCTAGGTATATTATTACCTTATCTAGGAATGTTACATTGTCCAGGAAATATTCCTTTTCAAGGTATATTTCCTTATCTAAGTTACCTCCTAAAATAAATATTCCTTTCTTAAAATACAATTATATCCTCAATCCGTCTTGGGGACACTAGTTCCCAAAAGAGGAAAGATACACCTGTATCATGTGCCCCCCTTTAAGAACTTCAACTCCTGTGAAAGTTAGTCTTGAGGTTAGAACTCAATATTCCCTTTCTCCCCGCCGAACCATCTCTTCCTTAAGGGACTTGACCTTGACATCTATTTAGGAAAACCTTCTTCTCTCCTTGTCATGTCTTAGTTACTCTTGCTCCATGATGCAATCTTCCTTTAGTGGTCCTTCCTTTAAACCACAAGTCTTCCATGTGCAGTAAGATCATCTTATCATCTCCATCATTATCTTGTAATGGTGGTTCAAACATCTTCAAGCTTTTTGGTTCTCTTCTTGTTGTTTGGTTAGGGTTTCCAAATAAACTCTACCCAGATTCTCCTCAAGAGAAAGGGTCACAAGGAGAATGAACATTATACTAGCATTCACCAACCGTTTTTCCTGAGTGGTTGTAATCAAGCTCGCTCCCTCAAAAGGAGAGTCTATAGCTCGTATTACAAAATCTTTCCCATCTTTGGTAAAGGTATACTTCTGGTCCCTCCTATGTAAAATCGCACCTCGATGTAAGGACTACCAAGTACAACACGACAAACATCTAATGGAACCACATTGCATGTAATCTCATCAATGTATGGCTTCAAAAGCAAACTTGAACATTCACTGCTCTGCAACCTGTAGCCCACCTTCCTTTTGCCACCCCTAAATAATAGGGTTTCGCATGTTTGAAAGTCTTCAAACCCAACTTCGTGCCAAAAGAATGTCAAAGTAAATTCTTCCGACTTCCCGAGTCAATAACAAACATCTATAAGTGTTGTCTTAACCGCATCATTAATCGTGAAGAGTCGTTTCCCAAGGTCATCTTTTAAAGGTCTTTCTTTTGCTCTTGCCATAAGAGAGAGCTTTGAGTTTGGTTCCGTTAGTCCTTGGAATTCTATTGGATCTTGTGCGACTAGTGCTTCCATCTTGGATTCTTTATCTGCAACCCTTTTGGTTTTAGATTGGGAGTGAAAACTAGACCAACTTTGTTGCTAGACTTCCCTTTCTCTTTGCTCATTTCATCTCCTTTAGCGGCGAAACCTCTAGACTTCCCCTTCGTGTTTCCCTCAACATCAGATTTTTTAAGCCTTGCCTTCGATGACATTATCTTTTATGCTTTGCGTTGGAGATAGTATCCACCAAAAAACATCTTCAAATCCTTCCGTATATACCCATGAAGCCGGAAATATACTTCATATAGATATCATAATCTTCAAGTCTAAATCCAAAACCATAGATTGATTTTGAAATTCAGAAGTATATTCTTGCACGGTTTGGTTGTAGGTTTGCTTGAAGTACCACTTGAACCATCTTTCTTCAAGGCGACAGGATAAAATTTCTTCCTCACAACTTCCTTGAATCCCTTCCCATGACACCGCTCCCTTACTTAGGTATTGTCTTTCATAAGCTTTCCACAATATTAGATCATGCTTTGGAATCTTTAATACATTCTGTAGCTATCCTCTCCTTCGAAACATATTCAAAGAAAGATTCTTCTTCCTCTTTGCTTTCTTCATCTTTTTCCTCATCATCTTCTTCCGAACTCCAAGATGAAGATTTTGTCTTTTTCGTGACTCGATCAATTTTGTGAAAATTGGGTGACCCGTGATCCAGCCGAGTCTGTACGGTTCCGAAATAGGTAGATTCGTTTCTTTTTTCGGAAAAAAGATTTTGTGAGTAGGGAGATTTGATCCCATGACCTGTTACTCCTTAAAAATAAGTATGAACACTGACCCAATTGTTCTTTGGTGAAAATCATGCATATAAATAATATATAATTGATTTTAACAATAAAGCATGAACAAAAACCATATACACATGTGACCCAAGCAAACTGTGAGTTGAATCATCGGTTTGAACCAATGACACACCGGTAAATTTACGGTTTGATGTCCCGGGGTTTTGGTATTGGCTTTACCGGAGGAAAATTATCATAGACGACTAGGTATCACCGGGGCCTTACGGCCCCGACTCAACCTATGATTATTTTCAAGCATCACGTAGTCTTCGTTGTTGGACACATGATTTTCAGCTTGATAAATCGCGTAAAAATATTTCAAAATATTAATAATATGATTGTTATCCAGATTTTTCCATTGATATTGTCTGGTTTATGTCATCTAGGTATCATCGGTGATGATTTACGAAAATTTTTCCTTCGTATTATCGGTTTATTAATTCCAGGATAACTAAATGGTGGTCATTGATTAAATGTGAACATCACCTGACAAAGATGGAAGTTAAAGTATCATGCGACTTTAAGTGGATGATGTTGAGCGTTTTTATCTAACAAAATTAATCTGAAACGTGGTTTGAACAAAAATTGAATTATTTACATGAAACGAATAAATGAACAATTCAAAGTATTTGCTTTAGTAATTATTCGAGAAGAAAAAAATAAATAAAGAATTTGAATGCAAAAAAGTATAAATTTTAATAAAGCATTCCGGAGATCTATTCCGAAAAACAATCCCATTACCACAACAATAATAAGGTAAATAATTAGGTGAATAATGCAAAAGCTATTGAAGTTGTTTAAGCGATTTGTTAATGTCTTTGACACGGCCAAAAAACCCGTGTACCATGAATATGATATGATGAAGAATATAAACTTAAGTTATAACACACTAGTCAAGAATGTAAATTGGCTAAAATAGTAAAATAATTTAGATCCATTAAAAACTACTCCAAAAGTGAATGAATATGTTGTTGACCCATACCATGAACCAAGCTTCTCTCTTTGGCATTTCATTATTCTTGTACAATTGTATTCTTTTTAGTCCAAATTTTCCAATAATCGAACTTTATATCCTTCTGACATTATTTTGAATCGTTAGTAGCCCATGTTCTTGTCTAGATTTTAACTTATCCATATTTTCATGGATTATGTATTTGTAAAAAAAAATTTCAAACCCACCTTGTAGAAAAAGACCGATGCATGCTCGTTGTTTTAAACACCGACCTCCAAAAAATGTAATCATGTTCTTGTTAAATTTCTTTGATTGTTAGATTCTTTGTTATCTTCCCCCATATTCAATGTGATCTCCATTCTTCAAATAAGCTCCGAGTATCTTGATGTCATGTTATAATAAGATGCCAATATTTCATGATACTTCTCGTTGCTCTTAACATAATATAATTTATCCAACGGCAAAAACTTAAAAATGTAATATCATTCTAATTTTTTTTTCATTTTTATATTGTTTAATTAAATATTGTAGCTCATACTCTTGTTTTTTTATTTTTTTCATAATCTTCCATTCACTTTTTCATTTCAAATTGGGTTTAAAAATTTGTTTTTTTTTGTAGATTCTAATGACTCAAAAGGTTTAAATCGATAACGTTTGGTTGATGTTGATACTCCAAGAAGTTCTCAGTTTGTCTTCGCTATCAGAATATTTTTGCTCTTTATTAAGGACCCGTAAGAATCTCTCAAGAATTGATTGATCTTTTCCGCTGTTGTCTTATGCGTTCTTGTTCTTTTTCGGAACACTGCTCGAGCTCTTGATCCTTTCTGAGTTTAATTACCTTGCTTTCAACAATGATTGCCTTTTCTTATGTCCCTAGGCATCACCCTACATATGTCCTTGGCTCAATCTTTGTATATTTTATTTTATCTATGGTTATTTAATGGAAGTTTTATTAATTAAATTATGAATAATGTTAAGTTCACATTTACATTTTCAACAATAGTTTAGTCCGCATAATGCCTATTTAATTTGGAAGTGAAGATTCAACATGTTATTACTTGTTAATTCTCAACCTATGGTTTTGGTATCCGGTTACATGTTTATGGTTATCCAATTTAAGAGTTCTTAATTTAATATATTTCGGATGTTTACTTGATTTTAAAGTCTACTTTCTTCAAGTCTACTTTCTTCACTCCTAGGTAAATACTCGGTACATAGGGCTAAATAAAAACTTGACTATGGTCAAGTAAACTGACAATCAAGATTTAGAACAACAATCAATGTGCAATATGTTTTTGGTTGTTAATGAGAATCATTTTTCATACCTTGACCAATGCTTAACCAAGTTAGTTTGACTCGATTGGACAAACATGGTAATGAAAAATGAGAGTTTGTATATATATGAAATAAAATTGTAAAATTTGAAGACATGATTTTCCAAAATATGAAATTCAAATATGATAAAACTGCAGTTCACAGTGCCTTATCTAGTCAACCACTACCCATAATTCAATGTTTAGAGGGTTATTTGGTTTTTGATACCTACATTTTGTCCAAAGTTAGTATTTGGTCTAACTTTTGTCCAGCTTAGGGGTTGGTACCTACAAAAGACGTTGGCTGTTTTTGACCATCTATGACCAAACTTTAATTAATTTGTGTTACAAATTATACTGAATTTATAAGTATATCCCTGAAGTGTGTCTAGAATCAACGGCTTCGATGAAATCATTTATACACGGTCATACAGAAATAGATCAAACATCCATTAATCCTAAACCTAACTCTCTTATCTTCTTCTTCCGCCTCTACGGAGTCCACTGCATGTTACTCAATGGAGTAGAATTATCATAATTACAGAAACCTGTTAATACAACGTTTTCAAATTGTGATAAGTTTAACCGAGAAAATAGTGAAAAACATGGATGCAGTGTTGGAAATCCTAGTTTTTCGTTGAGGGTTGAAAGAGGTTTTCGAAGTTAAGATGGAGGTTGAACACGGGTGTTAATTGTTAGAGGATTTGGAAGAATAGTGGAGGTTTTGTGATTGTGAGAGTTGGGTTTGTTATAAATCAATGCAGGTTTATGAGATCTCGGGTTTGTTATGAATTTGAATCGGAAACAAAAATTGAATCTGTTTCGGTTGTATGATTTGGGAAAGAGTTTTCTTCGTGAAAACTAGAGAAGGAATAGATGGAGTCTTGAATTTAATGGGAATGTTTCTTCGTGAAAAACTAGAGAAGGAATATATGGAGTCTTGAATTTAATGGGAATGTTCGTGATTAATGCAACATTCTTTTCTTTTGGGCAGTTAAGTGAAATTCTTCTTTTCAAAATCAGCAACATCTCGGACTTGAATGTGTATTTGGAGTCTAGGTAAAATTAAGTTGTTGATTGTTTTGATGGATATAATGTTGTTAGCAATGGGATTGTCTAAAATTAACATCGATACTTCTAAACATTAAATAATTAGGTTGTAATGGAGTATAAGTACATTATTAATGTGTTGATATAGTCTTGTTCAAACGCACGCTACGTGTTTGGGAAAAGACTTCAAAGAAGAGTAAAAGTTTTCTTGGTATTAATTATCAAATGAGGGGTAAAATAGAAAATGCATAAATTTTTGAATACTAAATTAAATAAAAGTTAGAGTTAACAGAGTCAACCAAAGTGAACGTTATTTCCAAGTACCAACCCCTAAGTTGGACAAAAGTTAGACCAAACACTAAAGTTGGACAAAATGTAAGTATCAAATACCAATTAACCCATGTTTAGATTGCAAAGAACGCCATTGAAAACTCACAAATGCATTTGTTTATTCGCGGCAACGTTGAAGGGAGAGATGTTAAATGATGGAAACCAAAACTCTCAAACATCCTTATGATTAATTCGTTGAAGTAAAACAAAAATATCTTCTCAGCAAAATTTTATTTCTAAATACTTTTGATATCCTATATTATGGTAGAAATAGAATATTAAGAATAAATCTAGACTTATACATGCAAATATGAAGATAACCTTGCAAGGATTTTCATGACATTTCTTGGTTGCTGACAATAAATAAAAGTCAAAATAAGAGAACCCTCAAAACTTCCAAAAGTACAACAAATAAAATGTCTGGTGAGTTTGATATTGTGTAGCTTGATATTGTGTATTACAATAAACTACATGGAATTACCAATTCAGACTACTACTGAAGTCAAACCTATGCATCTTATAACAAATAATCAAGCCACTTTATGTCCAAACTACAAGTAAAAGTTAACTGATTAAGGTAGAAATCTCGCCGTTGTAAGAATCCCTTAGAGAAGATTTTTGTATTTGAGAAATCATGGTCAAAACTTATGCAATTGAAAACCTTAATAGCTTGCTACAATCCATATAACAAAACAAACCCTAATTAGATCAAATCAATACCCTATATAACATTCAACCATATCAACTTTCTACTTTATGCTCAAAAAAAAGTGTCGAGGAAAGTATATTAGCAAAAAAAACAACACAAATATCTACCTACAATGAGCATCGCTTTGCAAGCTCGTCAATTTTCCATGTGACAACACGTAGCCACGATCTTTGTACATTCCCCTATTAAGCATGTGAAGAATATCATATAAATGTTGCTTTCGAGTGTTTGTACATAATTTTTTAGGACTTTCTGTACATGAATATGATAAAAAATTACATGTGTGATGGAGCTACTAAATTGCTCACTACAGGAAAAATATACATCTACAACTGGAGATTTACAACGCTTCGCTAAGTATTGTAGAAAGTCCTATGTTTTACAACTGGTTTCAAAGGAAGAGTTGTCAGTATATCATCACTGCCAACCCTTAGAAACAAGGGGTTGCGCTAAGAAAACAAACGACAACTCCTTAAGCAAAAACAGTTGTGACGACATTTAGCTATAACAACGTTGTTCCATATATGTAGTGACTTAGCCTATCACAACACTCACAAGTGTTGTTGAAGAACACAAAAATATGATAATGAAAAATATGTTATAGGGGAGATTCTGAACATGAACCTACTACATGGAAGTCTAGCTCATCAACCACCCTTTCAGTTCACAAGTTTTGATTTTTTTCTTTTTTTAAATAGAAACCTACAACAAAAAATATATAATGTTCCATATATGTAGTGACTTAGCCTATCACAATTCTCACAAGTGTTGTTGAAGAACACAAAAATATGATAATGGAAAATATGTTAGAGGGGAGATTCGAACATGAACCTCCGCATGGAAGTCAAGCTCATCAACCACCCTTTCGATTCACAAGTTTTGATTTTTTTTTTCTTTTTTTTTAAATAGAAAGCTACAACAATACTTATAAGTGTTGTTGAAGTAAAAATATATAATGTTCCATTTATGTAGTGACTTAGCCTATCACATCTAACAAGTGTTGTTGAAGAACACAAAAATATGATTGAAATAAAAATATATAATGTTCCATATATGTAGTGACTTAGCCTATCACAATTCTCACAGGTGTTGTTGAAGAACACAAAAATATGACAATGAAAAATATGTTAGAGGGGAGATTCGAACATGAAACTACTGCATGGAAGTCTAACTCATCAACCACCCTTTCAGTTCACAAGTTTTGATTTTTTCCAACATTATATATTTTTACTTCAACAACACTTATAAGTGTTGTTGAAGTAAAAATATATAATGTTGGAAAAAATGAGGTTGGGGGATTCGATCCTGAGCCTCAAGCGTGGAAGTCTACACCACTAACCATCCTACAGTATCACATGTTCCTGTCAAGTTTGTGGTTCTTTAATACACTAACTATACACTAACTTTATGACAACCCTTCATAAGTGTTGTAAAACAAAATATAATGCTCAAAAAGTAATGCTCAAGTGATCGAGCCGTAAACAGTGTGAAGCTTCTCGTAATGCATCACATACCGTTAGATGTATTTGACTCTCGAGAATAGAAAACTTGTCGCGCTTGTTTTGCTAAAATGAATGATCGTTACGATTGGTTCTTATGATGTTTTAAATTGACTAATGTAAAGCCATCTTCTACCTTCACACCAAAACTGGTGTGAGCCCAATCACATTTGAATATTGGAATTTAAAACATATGATTGTAGTCCAACAATAAAATTTCTTCTAAAACACCGTAGAACCCAAATGGAGTCATTAATTGTCTATTTTACAAGAAAAATACTAGTGTTAGTAAAGGAAATGCAACAAGAGTGACAATGACAAAGAAAAATTCAATATCGTAAAAACAATACACTATACCGACTTAGACTAGTCCACTCACGGCCGTGTTTCGATCTCGAGCCTGGTATGCGTACAATGTGCGAGTAAATAGGGTTTGTTTAAGGTTTCGTAGAATATTCCTGAGGGAAGAAGGAATCTTACCCGTAAATGGATGCATTCATCGTTCTTATCAAGTTTCTAACTTAGACTAGTCCACTCGCGGCAAGGTTTCGATCTCGGATCCTCGGTATGCGTACAATATGCGAAAATAGGGTTTGTTTAAGGTTTAATAGAATATTTTGGAGGAATCTTACCTCAAATGGATGGATTCGTCGTTCTTACCAAGTTTCGACTTATAGTAGTCCACTCATGGCCAGGTTTCGTTCTCGGAGCCTGGTATGCGTACAATATGTAGAAATAGGGTTTGTTTGAGGTTTCGTAGAATATTCGGAGGAATCTTACCTATAAATGGATGGATTAAATCGTTCTTACCATGTTTATGACTTATATTAGTCCACTCACGGCCATGTTTCGATCTCGGAGCCTAGTTTGCATATAATAATGCGAAATAGGGTCATTTAAGGTTTCGTAGAATATTCTCAAGGAATCTTACATGTAAATGAATGGATTCGTCGTTCTTACCAAGTTTCTAAATTAGACTACTCCACTCACGGCCGGATTCGATCTTGAAGCCTGGTATGCGTACCATATGCGAGAAATAGGGTTTGTTTAATGTTTAGTAGAATATTTGAGGAATCTTGCCCGTAAATGGATGGATTCATCATTCTTACCAAATTTCCGACTTAGAGCGGTCAACTCGCGGCGATTTCGATCTCGAGCCTGGTTTGCATATAATATGCGTAAATAGGGTTTGTTTAAGGTTTCTAGAATATTCGAAGGAATCTTACCTTAAATTGATGGATTCATTGTTATTACCAACTTTCTAAATTATAGTAGTCAATCGCGGCCCGGAGTTTCGATCTCGAGCTGGTATGCATATAGTATGCATAAATAGGGTTTATTTAAGGTTTCGTAGAATATCTCGAAGGAATCTTACCTCGTAAATGGATGTATTTATGCGTTCTTACCAAGTTTCGACTTAGAGGAAGTAGTCAACTCGCGGCTAGGTTTCGATCTCGGAGCATTGTATACATAGAATATGAAGAAATAAGGTTTGTTTAAGGTTTGGTAGAAAAAACCGAAGGAATCTTACCTGTAAATGGATGGATTCGTCATTTTTACCAAGTTTTTGACTTAGAGTAGTCAACTCGCGGCCAAGCTTCGATTTAAGAGCGTGGTATGCATACATTTATGCGAGTAAATAGGGTTTGTTTAAGGTTTCGTAGAATATCTAGAAGAAATCTTACCGTAAATAGATGGATTAAGTCGTACTTACCGAATTTCTAACTAGAGTAGTCAACTCGGCCGGGTTTCGATCTCGATCCTAAATACGCATAAAATATGCATAAATATTTTTTTAAGGTTTCGTAGAATATCTCGAATGAATCTTACTCGTAAATGGATGAATTCGCTGTTCTTACCAAGTTTCGACTTAGAGTAGTCAACTCACGGTCAGGTTTCGATCTCGGATCCTGGTACGCATACAATATTCAGAAATATGGTTTTTTTAAGGTTTCGTAGAATATCTCGAAGAAATCTTACCTGTAAATGGATGAATTTGTCGTTCTTACCAAGTTTCTAACTTAGAGTTGTCAACTCGCGGCCAGGTTTCGATCTCGGATCCTAGTACGCATACAATATGCATAAATAAGGTTTTTAAGGTTTCGTAGAATATCTCGAAGGAATATTACCCAAATGGATGAATTAAATCGTTCTTACCAAGTTTCTGACTTAGAATAGTCAACTCACGGCCAGGTTTCGATCTCGGATCCTGGTACGCATACAATATGTAGAAATAAGGTTTTTTTAAGGTTTCGTTGAATATCTTGAAGGAATCTTACCTGTAAATGGATGAATTCGTCGTTCTTACCAAGTTTCTGACTTAGAGTAGTTAACTCACGGCCGGTTTTTGATCTCTGGATCCGGGTAATGCATACAATATGCCGAAATAGGGTTTGTTTAAGGTTTCGTAGAATATTTCGAAGGAATCTTACTGTAAATGGATGGTTTCTTCGTTTTTTACCAAGTTTCTGACTTAGAGTAGTCAACTCGCGACCAGGTTTCGATATCGGAGCATGTATGCACATATATATGCATAAATAGGGTTTGTTTAAGGTTTCGTAGAATATCTCGAAGGAATCTTACCTGTAAATGGATGGTTTCTTCGTTCTTACCAAGTTTATGACTTAGAGTAGTCAACTCGCGGCCAGGTTTCAATCTCGGATCCCGGTACGCATACAATATGCAAATAGGATTTTTTAAGGTTTCGTAGAATATCTCGAAGGAATCTTACCCGTAAATGGATGGTTTCGTCGTTCTTATCAAGTTTCACTTAGGGTAGTCAATTCGCGGCGGAGTTTCGATCTCGGATCCAGTATGCATACAATATGCATAAATAAGGTTTGTTTAAGGTTTATTAGAATATCTCGAAGGAATCTTACCTTTAAATGGATGGATTCATCGCTCTTACCAAAATTCCGATTTAGAGTAGTCAACTCGCGGCCGTGATTTGATCTCGAGTCTGGTTTGCATACAATATGCGTAAATATGGTCTCGTTTAAAGTTTCGTAGAATATTAGAAGGAATCTTACCTGTAAATGGATGGATTCATTGTTCTTACCAACTTTCGACTTATGTCACACTGTGTTTCGATCTCGGAGCCCGGTATGCATACAATATGCATAAATAAGGTTTGTTTAAGGTTTCGTAGAATATTTCAAGGAATCTTACCTGAAATGGATGGATTAAATCGTTCTTACAAGTTTCTGACTTAGAGTAGTCAATTTCGATGATGAATCATGTTATGTTTGAAGTCGAACACTCTTAGAGCTTCGTGGTTCATAGATTGTATGAAATTATACCAAGTTTGAAGTTCGAATCGACATTGAGCTTCATACTTATAGATTTTGATGATGTATCATGCTATGTTTGAAGTCGAACCCTCTCGAGCTTCTGGTTCATAGTTTGTATGTTGTTATACAACATTTGAAGTTCGAATCGACACCAAGCTTCATATTCATCAATTTCATGATGTATCATGCTAAGTTTGAAGTCAGAACACTCCGGAGCTTTTTTGTTCATATTTCGTATGCCTTTATACCACATTGAAGTTCAAATCAACACTTGAGTTTCATATTTTTCGATTTCGATGATGTATCCTACTAAGTTTGAAGTTACTTCATGACCCGTATGACTAATCGAAAATACTTCATGGCCTATGTAACTAGTCGAAATTCAAACCAAGCACAAAGAGAAAGCACAAAAACACAAAGAAACACACCAATTATCGAATTCATTTTTCATTTTCCCGATTCATTCTTATACATTTGTTGGATTTTTTTATCGAATGTCGATAACAATGTCCTAAATTTATCAATATTTATTTTGGATTTTTTTTCATGTCGAAGGTTGATAATTAAACCAAAAACATGAGTTCGTATTAACACAATGAGAAAGCACAAAGAAAACACCCTTTCTGATCCGTATGACAATCTTAAATCAAATCACCGTCCAAAGATTTTCATGATCCGTTGAAAGCATTTTAATCACCGTCCGACTTTTAAAAAATGGTCAAAAAATAATTCTCTCACTTCCTCACTTTTTTCTAATCTCTTTCTCTCATCGTCAAGCCTCCTTCCTCTTCCTCTCATCTTCACAAAAGAAAACCCAAACTCAAAAAAACCTCAACTACCACCACTGAATCTCTTTTTCGCTCACTCTCTATGTAAAAACACTTATGGAAGTTGTAGATTTCAAACCCTAGATATCAAAACAAAAGTAAAAACCCCCAAATCTCAATGTTGAGCTGAGCTGAGAAAAACTAACCCTAGATTTAAATATTGAGAGAGGTAAGGAAATGGAGGCACGGTTTCTCAGAGAATTTGAGAAGAGAGACGAATAAGATTATTCGGGTGTTGATAGTGAAAATGGATTCATGGGTTTGGATCTGTTTATTAGAAAGAAATGATGAAGAACAAGTGTCACACGCTATGGTTGAATCTATGGTTGATTTGAAACCAATTTTTTTATCGAGGAAGAAGATGAGCTCGATTTCAAGAATAAAAAGATGGGTTTTAATGGATTCAAGTTAACAACAGGGATGAAATAATTTTGAATGAGAGATAATCAGTGTAGTTCTCGCTCTTGTTAAACATATCAAATCTCCTCTTCATCTCGTAAGATCTCCATCTCTTCTTCTTCTTTAGATCATCTATTTATAGATCTTGCAATTTCTTCATCAATTTTGTCAATTATGATTCCGATTTCGATTTGAATCTAAGCTGTTAGTTCACTGTTTTTTTTTAATTGAAGCTCAGAGAACAGATTTGGTGATCTCTGGAGCTTTTTGTTTGATGATTAATTTGATTTGGAGATTGTTGGTTTTGGTTGAAATAATCGAAATTTTTGATCAATCGATGGAATAATTTGTTTTTTTTTTTTTTTTTGTTGGTTAGGTATGGTCGTTGGTGGAGATTCGATGAAGAAGGACATGAAGGATGGGTATTTCTCAAAGTGAGCCGAGAGTATGAAGAGTATGGTGATAATTTGGGTTGTGTTTGATGCCGAAATTACAAGACAGAAGATGGACTTGCTGCTTATGGATATGCATAAGGGTTGAAAGATATTTCAAGATTAGAAGATTAAAGACATGGATTTGAAGTTCAAACAAGGGATCGATTTGGTAATGAACTCGTTACCCTTTTCGCATTTTTTTCTTTGTGTTTAGATTGGGTTATCAAAGGAGTTGTAAAGATGGTGTTTGTAGTCTTGGTTTGAGAAGATTTAGATCATTGGGTTGTTCAATCCTTCAGTTAGATGGATTTTTAAGTTTTGCATTTGCCTTGATGTGTATTGTTATCTTGAAATTTACCTCCTTTACATTGATAATTTGATTCACAACTCATGATGGAAAAATGAAACTCAAGGCAAGGCTTCCATCCAATATGTTATCTCGATATCGATTGGGGAAATTTCCAAAATCTTGGCCTCATCCTTGTTCAGTATTGCTCCGTGCTTGAAAGTGAGATTGTAAGTGATCCTAAAATTCTTGAAATTGGACCGATACCAAAGAAAGAAACTGGATTCGTGTTGAAGCCAAAGCAAGATGTGGTTTTTGAATCTGCTACTCGGATTATCCATGAACAACCTCGAAGTGAGTTTTCTTCAAATATGAATGTGATTGTTTTATACTCGATATATCACGAGACTAAGCTCGCATAGGAGTTTGTTAAAATGTTTTATCTAAATGCATCTAATCAGTAGTTTGGAAACTCTTAACCGACATATTTGTAATTCATGAAATGTAATTATAAAATATGCACTAAAGGTTCTATAGTTTGTTGGTTATATGGCAATTTTGATTGTAGGTTATTTGAATCGCAGTCCAACCGGTCTTCTTATTTACATAATTTTTTTACTTGTATAGGTGAGAAAAGTCGATATGCTTGATGGAGTCAAAGTGATTGTCAGGTCCGAGAAGGTCAAGGATGAGCTTGTGTTGGATGGGAATGATGTTGAGCTTGTCTCTAGATCTTGTGCCTTGATCAACCAGGTATGTGCTTTAAGAATTCATCAAATGGTTTCTTAAATATGTTGATTGATTGTTATGTGTTTAAAAATCACCGAAATCGGACAGTATGTTGATTACGATACCTTAGGTGGCTTTCAAACTTGAGTTTTAATTAGAACCACACAAGTAGCAGCTACCTTGGGTTTTACAACTCCATACCATTTATTTTACACCCAAGTAGAATTTTGTGTGCAAATTTTCTAAGTATGAATAAAATAATAAAGTCTTAATCACTTAGTGTTCTTAGGAGTGTCGAGGAGTGTCGTGTCGGTATCGGTGTCCATACGTATGGACACGGGACACGAGCATTCATGAGAAGTTTTCATGTAACGTTGAGTTCTATAAGATCATTTGCCTAGTTATAACATGTTAACTATTTGCTATGATGTAATGTATTGCCTTGCTAAAGTGTGGCATTTGGTTTTCATTTGCAAGGGGAAGGTTTAGGATCTTTGTCGGACTGATGACCTTGCAAGTACCTTTTTGAACCGATGAGCCCACATTGGCCTGACACGGTTATAACTTGTTTTACTTATTGTCATCATTTTGAATGCTCGAGATCGAACTATCATTGTTTATTTGACTGGGGAAGTACCAAGGAAAGATGACGTTGCCGGTAATGATGATTGTCGAATGCAAATAAAATTGGTTACATTTCATCACCGAGTAACAAGGAAAGATAAAGCCGTATTGTAATGATGATTGCCGGATAATATAATCAATCCAATCAGCTAAATCTATCCAATGTGGGAAAAAGCGGACTACAAGTTGTGGAGATTAAGATTTGCTGGTTTGTACACTTGTATCTAAGACACATTAGAACCTATTAGCTAGGACTGGTAGACTTCCATATTTTTACTAAAGTTAAGTGTCTAGTTGATGAATTAAGTTATGAATTGTACAATGAATACCAATTTTTAAATAAATGGTCATTTGAATGAATGTAAATGTTTACACCTATATCTTAATGATGAATGTGAAATACTTACGGCAATTCAGTTTAATTATATTTTTTGGAAAATTTTGTATACACACAACTTCCGATAAGAGTTGTATTCCATGTTTCAACTACACAAATTAGGTGTTGTCCAAGATAGTTCTACGACTCGAACAAGTGTTGTGCAAATCTTATTCATAATACTAATAAGAGTTGTTACACATTTCTATGATACATATCCTAGGTTGTCCAAGATAGTTCCGCAATTTTAACAAGTGTTGTGTTACATATTTGTACGATCGCATTTTCTTGTCCAAGATAGTCCTACAATTTTAACAAGTGTTGTGTAACATATTTCTACGATACGCATCCTAGGTTGTCTAAGATAGACCTTCAACTTATACAAGTGTTGTACATATTTACGATACACATCCCTTCTTGTCAATATATTCTAACAACAAGCAAGGGCTTGTGTTGGGCTTTCAAAAAATCGAAAGAAATCACAACTTTGGCAAAATATTGTCGGTCCATGAATCACATCACCCTTACAACACTTTAGCCAAGTATTGTAGAAAAGATTGGACTTTCTACAATACCCCACCTACACAATACTCAAAAAGCGTTGTAGTAGGGTTACTACAACCCTA
>JAJJWW010010290.1:0-31979 GCA_023531295.1 Papaver armeniacum | reverse complement strand
AAGGATTTTAGAAAAACTCATTTTTGGGGCAACTTATAATCGGTAATGTATGTAACCTATTAGGCTTCCGATTAGGCTACATCCACACCTCAAGCCAAGTGGTTATGGTTGGATCCTCGGGCACCTCAAAACCTATGGAATTTGGCGAGTTGAATATGGGGTCCTTATAATCAAAGTCTTATAAGTTGGATAAGCTACCGATTATAAAAGGGATTATTAGCCGGCGTATCTACAAATAACCGGTAGGTATTGTTTCAATTTAACCCTCTTACTCACCTTTAACCTACCGATTATGGTGTTGGCTACCGATTATATAAGGGCATATTGGACTTCAAAATCAAGACAGGGTAATAGCTTAGATTTACGTTTGGGTGACCTTTTTTGTCTTTTAGTGTCGCCCCTAATTCGTTTGGGGTCGCCCCTAAAAATGCAGGTATTTTTAATCCTATGAGTGTGGAAGTCCAACTGATTTTTAAAACTGCACCTCATCCAATCTTAAATCCATTGGTTTCAAAAGTTTACGATTCGGGCACCCATCCACCAAAATGCGGTTGATCCGGATCAAATCCGTTGATTTTGAGCCAAATGCTCGTCCGTAGAACAGAACTTTTAATGTCCAAACGGCGGTGGCATTTTAATAAAGAGAATATTGCCTAGTGGAGAAACGCAGTAGTTTCAATGCACAACTCTACGAAGTTCGACATAAAAACGAAGAAGCCAAGGCTTTCAAACGTTAATGGGTTGTGAAAATGTATTTTATTCGCTTATAAACTTTTTTAATCTATCTGCAAAGCTAAAGGTGGGTAATTTTTTTTTTAAAGCATGAAATTCAGTAAACTACTAAACGGAAATTTCATGGGGTATATAATACCCCAAGATTCATCGTTATAATTAGATTGGTAAGTCGCGAATCTACAATAACATGATACTGGAGAAAAATTGCAGTCTTCAGATCAGAGTTGCATCTGTGATGAATGTTGGTGTCTCGACCTTCGATCAACATTTTTCACGAGAAATTTTTTATTTTTGATGGACACTGCAGTGCCCACGGGTACTCAAATGGAAGTAGAGGTTTCCGATGCAATTGATTAAGGGTGCGAGTTATGCCATTGTATCTTGGTGCCACTGTATACTGCTCGAAAGATATTTGTCTACTCCTTTGTTTTTCCGCTTGAACCATGAATTAAATTGAGTCTTTAGTGGTGATTGAGTCTCGAAGTAGAATTGAATATCTACCCTTGAAATGAAGAAGTGATAAAGCTAGTAATTCTATTACAAAGGCTACTAAAGTATACAGTAACTAAAAATAAAAAAGTAACTGACTCGAACTTGATTACTCTAATGTCTTAGAAAGAAATGAGAACAATTTTCTAGGAATTACAACGAAAAAGAAAAATGTCAATTAAATGTGTGAAGTTCACTGGCCGATTCGCATATCAAATATGTTTGGCTTGCTGTTGAGAATAAGTGAAACTGTAGTTGTGATACAATACGATTCTGATTCTGCTGCTTGCGGAGAATAATAACTCATCTTGGTCAAGACATAACAACTGATTCTAAAATCTTATAGAAGACCAAGGTGAGGAGGCATAGGGAGAAGCTTGCCTCCGGATTCATAACTAGTGCACCAAAGGTGAAAGAACAACATGACTAATAGTAATAGGTTAGTTGAATAGATGTATAGAATTGTCAATGCAGTTGAATTGGGTATTGAATCAGTTGGTTTGGTATCCCAATTATTAGCGCAGAAGAAAGCTAATGCTAAACGATGGAAGCTAAGATGCTAAATTCCGTGGATGAACATCTAGAGCTCCAGAAAAACTAAAATCCCATGCCAATTTGAATAAAACCATATCAAGGATATACTTTAAATGGACCCAAATTTGATGCAAAAAACAGTTCCAAGTATATAATAAGCTCCTTGGAATTCAATACAACTAAAACATGAACAAATCAAGCCTTTGAAACCAAAAACGAAACCAGGATTAAAGAAAAGACTACAAAGGATCACTTCAATCCAATGTAACATTAACAAGAGGAAACAAAGCATGGGTTTGAAAAACGAACATGAAACATGACCCATAAATCAAACCACCTACCAACCGAGATTAAACTGGTGGTTGAAAAAGGATTCCTTCACTTCTAGAAACAATATGGAGGCGATTCACTAGCCTAGAAAATTTTTAGAAGAAATAGGAACCATGAACATATGATAGAAAAGGTTACAAACTTCAAAAGAGGCAAAAGAAATTAGGTAAAAAAACAATTGCAAAAGATTATGGACCAAGATTAAAGAGAATAAGACGATTACTATTTAGTTTTAAGTGAGATAGATATGGGAATCAAAAGGGTCACGAAGATTAAAAAGGAACGCGGAGCTAAATTAAATTTCTCCGGTACAAAAACCTGAAATTACCTCAGAGGTAAAGGATTAAGGTTATTGCGTATAGCAATCAAAGACCAAGGATTGTGGATGAAGACACAACCGTGAAAAACTAGATAAAATCCAAAACCCGGCAACAACATAACTTAGAATTAGGATGAAAATGTTGGAATTTCAGCTCCTTAATATTTATGCTTTACCACTAAACAACTTATAAGTTCACTACATGCTGAAATTAGACTAGAAACTAGTATTAGCATACTCAATAACCCTCCAGCTCAAGTATTGGTGTTTTTCATTAGTTCGTTCGTTTGTAAGAAAGACTAGATTTCCACTACATGTAACGTAACCAACAACTCATCGAAATCAGCACCATACATAGTAGTGACACTACATATAGTTCATACAAAAAAATATTGTAGTACAAGGAAATAGAAAACACAAGACACTAAACCTTTCATGACTTATTATCAACTTCCATTTGCTCACATTCCTTAATGAAGGATGAAAACTGATTTTCTTTTAAAGAAACTTTGAGGCTAGAAGATAGTCCTAGTCATGCTTGGCACATGTCACTCCAACCTTTACATCATGAGTTGGAGGACACCTCATGGCTACATTGTACAGGTCATAGGACAAGAGCCATGTCATGCTAGTTTCAACCTTATCTAGCATCAACCTTAAACAAGAGTTAAGCGCATGATAAAACCATAATCATGAAAAAAATCAGAGATTAGCTTATACAAAATATGCATTAGCTTAATCTAAACATGATTTGTTGCGTAAACCATAAAAAGTCTAACAAAAACTCCATAGATAAAATTGGGTACACAAAATGGCAAAGCAAGTGACCTAATAGATGCGGAAAGACCGATGAATCAATATTTAGCATGAGACGCTAAATCCATGGTGGTTGAATTAGGTTACAAAGAAGATTTGCGAGGTTTCAATTTTTGTTTGGGTTTTTCTTTATTTTCTTCTTGAGCCAAATTCAATGCTGAATAATCTATTCTAAACTAAAACTTGTTAGTGAATGATATCGCTCATATCTGTTTAAATATCTAAGACATTTTGATTTTTTTATATTGTTCTTGTGAAGTAGAATTGATTAGGCATCTCTATAACTTTCGAAGAGAATAAGTTCAACCTAGTCTTGAGTTCGCTTGATATCGTTTTTTGTCAAAGGTCCCTCATAATATATATATTTCCATTACCTTGATTGAATATGTTAATGAAAGAAATCGAACAGGCTTTCTGTTAGAGGCAAAAGAGTCATAAAAGTCTTCACTTAGGTTGAAGCAATTCCTAGGCCTGTAAATGACGTCAGCTAGGGGAATCGTCTTGTATAGGGTCTTGGGATATCCAAGATACATAAAGGAGCGTGAGTGAAGCTTAATCTCTTGTAGGGTTTAATCGGTCTCAACCATATTTTAGTCTGAAGTCTGATATTAGGCTAGTATTTGTAGTGGCTTAATACAATGTGGTGCTCAAGTTCAGGACTACGTCTCAAGGTTATTTCATTTTTGATGTCTTTAGTGGAAAAGAATTTTAAGCAAATCTATCTGTGAAATAGAATTTTAAGCAAATCTGAAATAACATATTGAAAGAGTCTTTCAAACAATTTTAAGCAAATCTGAAATAGCATATTGAAAGAGTCTTTCCAACAATATAAAGAAAAGCTTCTGGAACAAAGTGGAGCATCACGAGAATGTATGTGACCAAAATGTTACAAAACCGAATTCCAATAAAAACAAGTTTTGTAATCTTTTTCAATGTAGGAATTCTCAATCATTATCTGAAATGTTTTATACATTCTTGTAGATTTAAAACTGTATAGGTTATTTGAACGTACTTCTTGTGATTTTCAATTATAAAGATTAAAAATATAATGCAGAAAAGAAATAACTTTAGAAATCAGAAATAATAGAAGACATTCATATTTGCATAATGACATGAAAGGCTTAAATTTTGTTTGTCAAAAGTTCATTCAATATTTTATCAATACATGCATACTGACGTATGAAAGACTTAACTTTTGACCACCTTGTATTTCTTATGGATCTAACTCATTTAGTAGTTTAATTGAAAGATAAAATCATTTAATGTTAAAACAAACAAGGAGTTATTACAACTATTAAAGCAATAGTTTTAAGTAGATCAACATAAGAAGTTCAATAGACAAGGCGAAACAACATTATTGCAAATACATAGATTAATCACTCAAATCATTATAATCTATGGAAATTTCATAAAACTTCTCAGCAAGAACAATAAAAATTGTCTGAGCATAGTCCAGCTGCTCTCTCAAAACCTCATTTTCTTGCTGAAGACGGATGAGCTCTGAGTTGGGTGCTGCAGGAGTCCTGGCCATATTTTTGACGATGTTCATTGTTAAGACTTTTGGTCCCCCAAGATTGGTTCCGACAGCCACAATGCCAAATTGACTGCAAATCCTTGAAATAAGACAAGGAAAATCAGGAGTCTTCTTGAGAAATTTATCCTCGACACTTATCATCTCGTCGAACAATAAGTCCAAAAAGTCAATATTCCTCCCCCACAACAAAATAAACCGGTTAAAGAGGTGCAGTCCACTATTGCTGTCAATTGTGCTGGGCATCGGAGTTAGCTACCAGAATCTTTCCAGCAACATTGAGGAACACATCAGCATCATGAACATCAATTTTTCCCTTATGCCAAGGAGCATTCTTACCAATAAGAAAGTCCGAGAGAGCCTTCTGAGAAGGTCTCAAGTGCTTAGGAGGAGCCAATAGCAAATCACCAGTTAGCGGAAGACACAACAGTTCAACAATTATGCGGTTTACAAGAAGAGTTGTTCCCTCGACAATAGTTTTAAAGGAGAAGTTGATGAAAATTGAAACCATGCGAGGTTTGCGTAAATTGAGCGATTAGTTCCATTTAGGCAGTTCCCATGGGACGATGAATAATACCCCATTAATGATTTTCAAAGAACCGTGACAGACCATCTACCTTTAGTACAGAGGGTTTGTAAATCCTTTCCATGATAGGTTTCTTAGTACTATTTTCCACATAGTAATCACGATCCTTAGTGTTAACGAAGCTAATTCTTAGGCTTGGGTCATAAAAAGTATCTTCACGATTTTGAGTGCCCGAACTTTCTCCACGACTAGACCTCTTCCTAGAACTCATAGTGGAAACTAATATACACAAAAGAGTTAAGAAAGTTACTTGGTACACGAACTAATATTAATGGTGGAAATCCAGAACGATGAGGAAACCACAAAAGGTTCTTGACCCAATGAAAGAAAGCTTCTTCTGAATTCATTGGTGCAAACCGAAAAAGATTTGGTTAAGAAATGAAGAAGAGATG
The DNA here is from genome assembly GCA_023531295.1 of Papaver armeniacum. Classification (NCBI taxonomy): domain Eukaryota; kingdom Viridiplantae; phylum Streptophyta; class Magnoliopsida; order Ranunculales; family Papaveraceae; genus Papaver; species Papaver armeniacum. Next base: position 26,247 of record JAJJWW010010290.1, on the reverse strand, counting down.
AAGCAGAGGTACGTGAACTATTTGGTTTCTCTTTCATATACGAACTGGAGAGAAAAAGAGAAGATGGTGAAGGGAACAAAGTGATTCTTTCTCTTTTTATGTGTCATTTGGTGAAATAAGAACCAGTCGGACACGTTCTGGAACGAGATTTGTCCGTGAAGAGGTTCTTGGTTCAACGTGCGTGAACCATACGTGTGCAAGTAAGGACTCGTTTGGTTTAAACAAAGAGGAGCAATAACTCAACAAATATTTTTCTTGAGTAACTTTTGTATGGTACAAAAGAAATCTTGCACTCCATGACACCAAGAGAGAGTTTTCTTCCAACTACTCTTACAACTTCCAATATCGAGAACCACCCAAGTAACTATCTTTACACCTTTTCCAAAGATTTTAAGAAAACTACAAAAGGATTTGCAATATTGATCTCTTTGTTTCTACATTGTAAAAGACAGTTTCTGCAGATAGATTATAGTACTGTAACGGGAAACTCTTTTGATAAAAGGAGATGTCCTATCTTTTTAATAAAAAAAATACAATACTATAACCTTGTAGGAGGTATCAGGGATTGAGAAATGAATCGATTCATGCTTTGAAGTGATATCAAGTGACTGAATATTAAACTCCTCTTGTAATTCGTTTAGTTTGTTACAACTAATTGAATTAAGTAAAGGTGGAGCATTGCTCTCACTGATTAGTAAATCAATGTTGACTTCAACATGAATATTATTCATCGTGACTTTATTTATCTTATTATAGAGATTCTTGCTCTTTTTGGATAGATAACTCAACATCAAGAGACAAGCTTTCAACCCTTTTCTCAAGCCCTGAAAATATTTCTAGGGATTTTAAACCTGGTAGAGGTTTAGATATAATTTCTTCTACATATTTTACTAAATCAGTCATGGAAGAGAATTCTGAAATCCCTGGATATGGTGGTGCATTTATTGAGACATCACTTCTGTCCATATCGTCAGATTTCTACAAACATAGACTTATGAGGTCTTAAAAGTGTTCGCCTGTTCTGATACCAATTAAAAATGCGGTGGTACAACAACCACACCCAATAATTCATTTAGAAATTTTAGAGGAATCTAGAGAATCAACTAGACAGTCAGACTCAATCTAGAGAAAAGTATATACAAGAGTTTATATTTCTATCTCTCAATTCAATCTGCAATTAGCAAATAGAAATTTGCGAGCCCGATTGAAAATGAGAAAAGTAACTTGAACGGTACCAAAGATCAATGTTCAAGGATCAATCAATTTCAATCAACAACCAAAGGATGGATTTCTTAATTGATCGACACAACGCACAACCTGTGATATTTCAATTATATAAATAAATATAATGCAGAAAACAAATAACAGAAACACCAGAATTTTGTTAACGAGGAAAACCGCAAATGCAGAAAAACCCCCGGGACCTAGTCCATATTTGAACATCACAATGTATTAAGCCGTTACAAACACTAGCCTACTACCAATGAACTTGACGACTTTAGTTGAACCTAATCGATCTCACACCGATTCAAGGTACAAGCTATGTTCCTTATGTCTCCCGATCCGTGCAGATACTACATACTTGATTCCCTTAACTGATCTCACCCACAACCAAGAGTTGCTAAGACCCAAAGTCGGAGACTTGATAAACAAATATGTCTCACACAGAAAAGTCTATTAAAATAGATAAATTTGTCTTCCACAGAAATACCTATGAGTTTTTGTTCCGTCTTTTGATAAATCAAGGTGAACAGGAACCAATTGATAAACCGGTCTTATATTACTGAAGAATAGCCTAGTATTATCAATCATCTCAGAATAATCTTAATCGATTAACGAAACAAGATATTGTGGAATCACAAACGATGAGACGAAGGTGTTTGTGATTACTTTTCTATCTTGCCTATCGGAGATATAAATCTCAAGCCAATTATTCCAATTGTACTCGTACGATATAAACAGCAAGATCAGATCACACAACTACAAGAAAACTAGTATCGATCCGGCTTCACAATCCCAATGAAGTCTTTAAGTCGTTAACCTGGTTTAGAGAAGAAAACCCAAGGTTAAAGGAGAATTAAATCTAGCTTATGCAACTAGTATCACATGTAAGGTGTGCGGATTAGGTTTCCCAGTTGCTAGAGTTCTCCCTTATATAGTGTTTCAAAACAGGGTTTGCAATCAATGTTAGATTGGTAACAAAGCATTCAATATTCACCGTTAGATGAAAACTTTGATTAGATTCAAGCTAATATTTCTCAACCGTTGGATCGAAACCTTAGCTTGTTACACACAAATGAAATGTCCAATTTTCGGTTTATGTAACCGTTCCCAAACATTAACATTTGTTGGTTCAACAATAGTTAACCAAATGGTTAGCCATATGATCACTTTCATATCAACCATATTCTTCTTCACCATAACTAGTTCAAATGACTCAAATGAACTAGTTAGAGAGTTTTTCAATTTCTTAGATCTTATGTAACTACACAAGACACAATCGAAGCAAAAACGGTTTGATTCACTCGAATCGGTTCATGAACTTTACAGCCACGGTTGTAGATGGAGAAAAACGATTTGCTGGTTTTTACAGAATTGAATAGTCGACCGTGTGGAGACTCCTTGAACCGAGCGAAATGTTGAACCTCACACGGATACACTGCAAGAAGGGAGTGCTTTAAGTTCGAGAGATCAATCTGTAAGACTCCGGCCTAAACCAAGAACAATGGCCATTCCAGAGTCAATTCGGTCACAAGAGAGGATGGGTTGATCTGTAGGAGGGAAGCTGAGAAATGCGTGAGATCAATGGTGATCTGAGATTGTAGGTGTGTTATGAATTCAGCGTAATGAAGTCTTACGATTGCACTCACACACGATAGAAACAGACAAATCAGATCACGTAACTACAGAGAAAATAGTTGGGTATGGCTTCACAATCCTAATGAGTTCTGTAAGTCGTTAACCTACGGGGTCTCATGAGAAACCTAAGGTTAAAGGAGAATCGAATCTAGCTTATGCAACTAGTAACACACAGAAGTGTGGGGATTAGGTTTCCCAGTTGCTAGAGTTTTCCTTTATATATTTTTCAAATCAGGGTTTGCAATCTAAGTTACCTTGGTAACAAAACATTCAATATTCACTGTTAAATGAAAAACCTGATTCAACCAAGCTAATATCTTTCAACCGTTAAATAGAACTTAGCTTGTTACACACAAATGAAATGTACCCTCATTTAGGTTTATGTAACCGTACCTAAACATGTACACCATGTTGGCTCAACAATAGTTAACTGAGGTTAGCCATATGATCACTCTCATATCAACCTTGTTCATATTAACCATAACTAGTTCAAATGAATCACATGAAACTAGTTAAAGAGTTTTTCAATTGCTACATTCTCATAGACGTATACAAAAATACAATTGAAGCAAAATCGGTTTGATTCACTTGATTCAATTCATGAATATTATAGCCACGGTTTGCAAAGATTGCATTCCTTATTTTATAAATGTTTAAGTTCATGAACACAACCGATTTTAGAACTTTAACCTTCAATTATGCAAACAGGTACCCAGACCAAGATTGGGTTTCGCCAATACGCAAACGGGTACACGTACTTCTAATCCCAGCAGAAATATTCGGACATGAACCTTACGCCAGTACGCGAACGGGTACGCATACTTAGGTTCACGGATTTCTCAAGCCAACAGGTATGCGTACGGTTACGCATACTATGTTTCCCGTACATGGATTACATATGTGCAAGAGTACACAACATGTCATATCCAATAACGGTTAAATGTTCTAAACTCTTATTTCAATGATTGAAGCTTTCTTAGAGGATGAAAATAGCCATTTTCACGCACTATTAACATCAAAACAATTTTCAAGTTATTGAAATAATCATAACGAAACATTCCAAGTCTACACCAAATGATTGTATCATACAAACCATGTAAGATGTTACTCGGCAATTTTTACATGATCATCTTTTAACTTGCGTCAAGAATATAAGATGAACTTGGTTGAAGCAAAAGCTTGCCAACACATATTCCGAGAAATATGTAAGCGAGTTAAACTCAGCTCGAAATCTCAAATGTGTATAATAGAAAACTATATCGTAACACGACTTATGTTTCAATATAAGAGATAGAGTAGAAATAGATTTTCCAAGTGATATATGGGTTTCAGTCTCCACATACCTTTTGTTGATGAAGTTCCACAAGCTGTCCTTCGTAGTTCTTCGTCTTCAAATGATGAACGCGGTGAAGTCTAAGGCTCCACTACACAATCTATGTCCTAGTACGATACATCTATAAGTAGACTAGAAATCAAGACTTATAGTTTTGATCACTGACATTGAAAAACATGCTTGAGATAGCAACGCATGCGAGTTCGACCGAGCAGTGCTTTAATAGTTTTTTCGCGTATTTCTTTCGCGTGATGAATCAGAAATGACACATGGTTTCCTTTTTAAGTCCAGCTAAGACTGTTTCTGTAGCGAGAATCTGAGGCGGTGACTCCCCTTTCTTTCTTGTTCCCAAAGACTCCTTCTCTTTTCCCTGCTTTGCTTCTAGTGGTGATGTGTTCGCTCCGATACTCTTTTAACCTTTTCGTGCTCCTGATTTTGGATGATTGTGCACATAATGATCTTGTTGTATTTAGAGCGTCCAAAAATGCGGAAATCAAGTTATATTTTGATGTCCTATCGGCGAGCTCTTCGCATAGAGTTTTCCAACGCGTTATCCATATTTTAAATTTTCATCGAAGTCGCGCTTGTGGATTTGCCTCAATATTCTGTTGTGATATCCCTCAACCTCCTTTGTGGTTGATATGATTGGGTTGCATTACAAGATATTTTGTAAATTTCTCCATGTTCTATCCCCAGTTCATACTCTCGCACTTTCCTTTTCAGGTTATAGTTATTTTTTACCATCAGTCGTCCATGTTCTTTTGCAAGATCTACTCGTTCTTCAATCAACACTCTTATGTTTTCTTCCACTACGCGAACTTCTCCTCGTATTATCGCTTGGTGATAGTCGGTTCTCCATTCTGGTTCGTGTAATTGGTCTGCTTTCCTTCCTGCTCATCATTTATAACAACATCTAAAATTGACCTTTCCTGATTATTCAGCTTGATCCATTATATCCAGTTGTTTATGGGTGAAAATCGTTTCTGCTGATTTCGGTAATTTCGGTGGGTGAGTGAGAAATTGATTCAAACCCTAAACAAATGTGCTGCACGTGAGCACTTCGTAGATTCGAGAGATCGATGCTGTACAAGTCCGGCCTAAACCAAGAAATGGCCGTTCCGGACTTGCTTCGGTCACAAAGTGGAGGAGAAGGGTTGATTTGGGGAGGGAAGCAAAGAAAGGTGTTGAGGAGAGTAGTATCTCGACTTGTATCGTAAAGTGAAAGCTTAGGAAGCTTGCAAGAGATGGAAGCTTTTGAGAGAGCTTGCAAAGTTGCCTTTCCGAGAGTGTAAGTGTAGTATATTTCTCCCGACCGAGACTTGTTGTCTGCGGTGGAAATAGGTAAGACCTATTTATACAAGTCGAGATTGAAACGTACCCTGGCCTCATGAAGGAAGAGAGTAAAGGGTGAAATAATGGGAGGAGGTGGTAACCGCATGGTTTAATGGGTGAAAACGTTTTCACCCATTATTTCCTCTTTTATTTGACCGCTTTATTCCTTTTCACGCTTTCTTAAAGTGAGCGTAGTGTACGCTGCATGCTGTGACCGCCAAACCAAAACCCTAAAGAAGCATCCCCCAGTTTGTGTTGATGTCTCGAGTGTTGGTTGCATCTTGAGTGCAAGTGGCGCTGCTAGTAGCGCGTGTGGCATGTGCAGAATGCCTTGGTGGTAGGTTGCACGGTTTGCAAGTTTTGGCTACCAGCGTGTGCGTTTGGCATGTGCCAATGGCATGTGCGGAATGCCTTGGTGGTAGGTTGCACGGTTTGCAAGTTTTGGCTACCAGCGTGTGCGTTTGGCATGTGCCAATGGCATGTGCGGAATGCCTTGGTGGTAGGTTGCACGGTTTGCAAGTTAAGCTACCAGCGTGTGCGTTTGGCATGTGCCAATGGCATGTGCGGAATGCCTTGGTGGTAGGTTGCACGGTTTGCAAGTTTTGGCTACCAGCGTGTGCGTTTGGCATGTGCCAATGGCATGTGCGGAATGCCTTGGTGGTAGGTTGCACGGTTTGCAAGTTAGGCTACCAGTGTGTGCGTTTGGCATGTGCCAATGGCATGCGTGGCCATTAGGGTCGTGACCTTGATAGGGAAACCAGCTAGCGAGTATGTTGGCATGTGCCAATGGCATGCGGGGCCGTTAGGGCCGTGACCTTGATAGGGAAGCTAGCTAGCGAGCATGTTGGCATGTGCCAATGGCATGCGGGGCCGTTAGGGCCGTGACCTTGATAGGAAGCTAGCTAGCGAGCATGTTGGCATGTGCCAATGGCATGCGGGGCCGTTAGGGCCGTGACCTTGATAGGAAGCTAGCTAGCGAGCATGTTGGCATGTGCCAATGGCATGCGGGGCCGTTAGGGCCGTGACCTTGATAGGGAAGCTAGCTAGCGAGCATGTTGGCATGTGCCAATGGCATGCGGGGCCGTTAGGGCCGTGACCTTGATAGGAAGCTAGCTAGCGAGCATATTGGCATGTGTGCCAATGGCATGCGGGCCGTTAGGGCCGTGACCTGGATAGGGAAGCTAGCTAGCGAGCATGTTGGCATGTGCCAATGGCATGCGGGGCCGTTAGGGCCGTGACCTTGATCGGAAGCTAGCTAGCGAGCATGTTGGCATGTGCCATTGGCATGCGGGGCCGTTAGGGCCGTGACCTTGATAGGAAGCTAGCTAGCGAGCATGTTGGCATGTGCCAATGGCATGCGGGGCCGTTAGGGCCGTGACCTTGATAGGGAAGCTAGCTAGCGAGCATGTTGGCATGTGCCATTGGCATGTGGGGCGGGTTAGGGCCGTGATCTTGATAGGAAGCTAGCTAGCGAGCATGTTGGCATGTGCCATTGGCACGTACGGCCATGTTGACCTAGTTGCATGTTTTGCGAGCCTAGGGCGCTATGTTTGGCGTGGGCCAAAGGCATAGCGGCTTGGAATTATGGCTTGCGACACGTGTTGGCATGTGCCAATGGCACGTGCGGCCATGTTGACCTAGTTGCAAGTCTTGCAAAGCCTAGGGCGCTATGTTTGGTCGTGGGCCAAAGGCATAGCGGCTTAGAAATATGGCCATGGTGCGGCACGTGTTGGCATGTGCCAATGGCACGTGCGGCCATGTTGACCTAGTTGCAAGTCTTGCAAACCTAGGGCGCTATGTTGGTCGTGGTTGCCATGAAGCGCATATGCGGCTTGGAATTTGGCATTGTTGCCATGGTGCGCAGTATGCGGCTTGGTTTGGCATGGTTGCCATGGTGCGCAGATGGTGCGGCTTGGTTTGGCATGGTTGCCATGGTGCGCGAGTATGCGGCTTGGTTTGGCATGGTTGCCATGGTGCGCGGTATGCGGCTTGGTTTGGCATGGTTGCCATGGTGCGCGATATGCGGCTTGGTTTTAGCATTCTTGCCATGGTGCGCGGTGCGGCTTGGTTTTGGAATTAGGGTTACGTGTTTGAAAACCCTAATCTGGTATTTTGAAAAAAATACCCCTATTAATTATTTACACACGAGTTAAATTCTCTTAGTTAATGTGTTGCGGGTAACACTAGGTCATGGGGTTTTACGATTTTACCCCTTGTTTAAAAACCACCATCAACATTAAGTCCCTGCTTAGCTCGGATCGGGGGCTTTGTTGCGAGGTAAGCATAAGATGGTGACAAACTATCAACAACAAACCGTAAAAAAATTGAGGAGGCTTGTCGACCTTTTATAAATAGGATTTGGAATCCTTGCCTCGGTAGTTTTGCACAAATCGGGAGGTGGCAAAATTGGTGGGGACGGTGCATCTTGGGCGACATTGGGAAGTCGGCGTGAGTTGGGGAACCGAGTGTGCTAGGCTGGTGGGACCGGCGCAAGGTGTAGAAGTGCTTGTGCGTGCTTGCGGGCGTGACTTGGGAAACCGAGCGTGCTAGGGCAAGGTGGGGCCAGGCGCAAGGTGTGGAAGCCGTGAGTGCTTGCGGCGTGACTTGGGAAGCGAGCATGCTAGGCTTGGTGGGACCGGCGCAAGGTGTGGAGGCTGTGCGTGCTTGCAGGCGTGACTTGGGCGGTCATTGGGAAGTCGGTGCAATTGGTGGGGCCGGTGCAACTTGGGCGACATTGGGAAGTTGGGCACCCTTGTGGGCCCGTTTCTTACACGCACGATTTTGGTAAAGGGAAATCCTTCCCTATTTCAGAATCTTCACGCCTATTTATATAAAGTCCCTTTCTCCCATCTTACACTTTCATCTTTTCATACCAGCGGCAGAGTCACAAAGAGGAACCGTCTTCCAAGCATGTCTGCCAGTACTTTTGTTGTTTCCCTTTCGCGTAGGTGTAAACCCTAAGGGTAGGCGCTTGCAATGATATTGCGCATGTGATTTCTTGGCGTGCTTCTTGTAGAAAATATTGTATATATGCACCCAAGGGAAATCTTTTGCATATATGATTTGAACCCGGGAAAGTGCTCCATAAATAATTTTGAACCCGAAGAAGGATCTGCGCGACGCACTTGAGCCCGCATAAAATCACTGCGTATATAATTTTGAACCACAAGAAAATACTGCGTGTGCAGTTTCGAAATCGTAGAGAATACTGTATATGAATTCCGAAGAAGAATAATGTATATGTGCTTCATATGACTTCGAACCCGTAGGAAATATTGCATATATGAATTTCGGTCTTGAAGAAATAATGCGTGCGATTTTGAACCCGTAGAAAATGCTCCATATATAATTTTGAATCCGAAGAATGATCTTGTGTATATTTTTGAACCCGTAGAAAAATGCTCCATATATAATTTGAACCCGAAGAATGAATATCATGTGTATATTTTTGAACCCGTCTTACTCCATATATAATTTTGAACCCGAAGAATGATACGTGTAGACGCACTTGAGCCGTATAAAATACTGCGTATATGATTTTGAACCACTGAAGAAAATACTGCGTGTGCAGTTTTGATACAGTTAAAGAATACGCCCTCTTTTTTTTTTTTTGTTGGGTGCGATTATGTGTCAGGGAGATAATTTCGTCTTTCTTCGTATGTAGATATCTCGTTACTAAACTGTTATGAAGAAATCCGACAAGATGTTACCTGAACAAAATTTCGCCTCATCGAAGGATGTTCATAGTTCCAAACCAAACACGGATGATGAATTCTTCGCCCAAAAAACTTGTCTCTGCTCGGAAAAATCACCCAGGTTTCGTGCCAATTTTGTTAACCGGTGGTGAAGATGAAAAGAAGACACGTTCGGTTCGCCCAGAGAACACCATACGGTTCTGTCTTCATAAAGGGGTATATTCCTCTTCCAACATTGATTTCAGGATGTGTCAAAGCCCATTGCGTTCTTTTGATAGATGGGTTGAGTTCATGGTGAGTAAGGAGCACATAAACACCAACCTGACTCGAGCGCAGATTATTGATGTTGTGGTGAGGCTCTGGCTGGTATCAACGGGTGAGGAGCAACAGTTCTTGGTTGGATATGTAATCAGGAGAGACTACATTATCGTGGTAACAAGGTAGGTTGGATGATATAGCGAGCAAACTTTGCAAGAAGGAGTGGCGTTGAAGCGAACGTTGAAGCGAAGCGGCTGGCGGAGAACAACGATGCGTAGCTACTTCTGGAGAGAACGTTGATGCGGAGCTACTTCTGTAGAGAATGTTGGAACGACGTCTTGCAACTTTTAGAGCCTTGACGGTTACCATTTTGAAGTCGGAGGCCGCGTCACGTTCTGTCAAACTCGACATCCCTCAAGAGAACAGAGGTTAGGAGTCCCCAATTTCATCTATCGATCGTGCTTTCTAGGAGAGGTTGGGGTTTGGGAACGGCTTCCCTGGATGGAAGCGCCTGCTTTCCTGATGCAGTGCGGTTGAGGGGTGCAAATATGTCTTGACGCTACGCCTTGGAGAAACATAGAATCTCACATAACTGTCTCATCATAGGCTTGTACGACTTTGTGGGCGAAGTTCCCATTGTGCGGGTCCTGACGGGAGAAGGGTCTCAGTGAACTCAGGAGAGTTGTTGATTTCCCTTGCTTTCGATTTTTGAGAAGTATTTCCTGATCTTCATGTGTGACGAAATTGGATTGCTTATCCCCTTCTCTTGGGCGTCCAAGAGCAACGCGAGCCTCTTCATCTATAAACGCACGTCTGTTTGAAGTATCTTTTGTCCTTTTATCAAATCAACGCTAAAAGAAGGTAGGCGTCTTCCCGATCTTGCCCCGATGGTGGAGTAGCGTCTCGGGTGACGGTTGAAGCCGCCATGCTTGAATAACCGTTGGGGTGGCGGAAGCGGCTGCAGTTACGGTGATCGTAAGTGTATCGTGCGGAGATGACACGGTTTGATCACGAAGTCTTTGGAGCCATGGCGCCTCGTTTCGAAGGGCAAGGATGGTCTTTGGAAGGGCGCAAGATGTTAGCGCCTGGAAGGATGCAAACTGTTAGCACGAGTGTGGTATGCGGATGGCATGCGCGTGCGGCATGTGCGTGCACAGCGTGTCTGAGTAAGCACTTCCAGTAGCGCATCCGGGCAAACGCGTACGGTAAGCGCGTGCGGCAAGCGTGTCTGGCAAGCGCTTCTTTTCTTTCTTCTTCTGTTTCCTCTTTTGAAAAATATCTAACTCAAGTTCGCGGGAGGAATCCGGTTCGGAGGATGATTTTGGGGTAGAGCCACACGAAAACTTGCCTTTTGTGACCACCGTGACTTGGAGATGGGCGTTAGCCAATTGCCGGCACGGATGTGGTTCAAACGGTGGATGATTCTCTTCGATGGTTGTCTGCCGTAGACATGGAAGAAGACCCTCTGCGAGTCGTGAGGCCAGGTGCAGGCACCATTTTTGATCCCTCGTACTTGTCTCCTTATCTAGGTCATGTGCTAGTTGGCGGCTTCAACGTGTCGGCTAAGCATGAGGCGTTGTACACTAGGATCTGGGAGAAGTACGGACATATGGCCACACCCAAGAAAATCACTAGTCGATTTGCGCTGGTTAAGCGTGTGGAAGAGGCTTTATCTTCCATCGAGGATATGCGTGAGGTGACTGGTCACACCGTTTTGAAGACGTTATTGCCGATCGGGAGCACCATCGCGACGTGTGTGTAGAAAAGGAGTTCAACACTTCGTGGTTTGTAGAAGGCCTTCTTTGAGATCCAAAAGTTGAAAGATGCAAAAGCAATCGAAAGCCTTTCCGCCGAGGAGATTGCACGACGGGAGGTGGAACTCGAAAAACTTTCCTAGATGTTGACTATGAAGAGAGCGGCTCTTGAAGATGCAAAGTTGACTTTCTCCAAGAAGAGCAGACTTCTGTTGGATGATTTTCCTTGAACGTTTCTCTGTTAAACTTTCATTTAGGTTCTTTTTTTTTTTTTTTTTTTTTGAAAGACATATTGGATGTCTGGTTCAAAACTTAACCTTTGATAGATAGTGTGGTAGCTTTTTAGGGTGTTGGATTATTTAAGGATGAATGGTTTTGATAATATAACTCTGGATTATGTTTTGGGAAAGGAATATTGCTTTTATGAAAGTGTGTGCTAGCAATAGGCACAAGACTCAATAGTATGGCGGTTTTACTAAGAACCTAAAAATAGATCGTATATCTTGCCCAATCTAAATTTACTCACTTCAAACACGCCTTTTTCCAAGTGAACACGCCCCTCTCCATGTAAAAGGCGGTTTTTGGTAGCATCGCGGCAGTCCCCAATTGCCGGTAGCGTCTTCGGCCGAGTCCCCAGTTTTCTCGGTGTAGTTTTAACAACATCTTGGGTTGTCCCAGGCAGTTGAGTAATAAGTCCCCAATCGCTTGGCATCTTCAACGAGTCCCAGTTTTCTTGTGTAGTTTTTAAAACTAATAACCGGTCGTCCGGTAGTTGAGTCGGATTGAGTCGCCTTCCCCTACCATCTTGACATCCGGGTCGAAGAACGAGATCGACAATCGATATTGTAGCCGATAGATCAATCCTCCCGCCTGTGGTTGCCAATTGTTTATGGGTGAAAATCGTTTCTCGCTGATTTCGGTAATTTCGGTGGGTGAGTGAGAAATTGATTCAAACCCTAAACAAATGTGCTTCACGTGAGCACTTTATAGAGATTCGAGAGATCGATCTGTACAAGTCCGGCCTAAACCAAGAAATGGCCGTTCCAGACTTGCTTCGGTCACAAAGTGGAGGAGAAGGGTTGATTTGGGGAGGGAAGCAAAGAAATGTGTTGAGGAGAGTAGTATCTCGACTTGTATCAGAAAGTGAAAGCTTAGGAAGCTTGCAAGAGATGGAAGCTTTTGAGAGAGCTTGCAAAGTTGCCTTTCTGAGAGTGTAAGTGTAGTGTATTTTTCCTGACCGAGACTTGTTGTCTGGTGGAAATAGGTAAGACCTATTTATACAAGTCGAGATTGAAACGTACCCGGACTCATGAAGGAAGAGAGTAAAGGGTGAAATAATGGGAGGAGGTGGTAACCGCATGGTTTAATGGGTGAAAACGTTTTCACCATTATTTCCTCTTTTATTTGACCGCTTTATTCCTTTTCACGCTTTCTTAAAGTGAGCATAGTGTACGCCGCATCTTTGTGACCGCCAAACCAAAACCCTAAAGAAGCATCCCCCGGTTTGTGTTGATGTCTCGAGTGTTGGTTGCATCTTGAGTGCAAGTGGCGCTGCTAGTGGCGCGTGTGGCATGTGCCAATGGCATGTGCGGAATGCCTTGGTGGTAGGTTGCACGGTTTGCAAGTTTTGGCTACCGGCGTGTGCGTTTGGCATGTGCCAATGGCATGTGCGGAATGCCTTGGTGGTAGGTTGCACGGTTTGCAAGTTAGGCTACCAAATGTGTGCGTTTGGCATGTGCCAATGGCATGTGCGGAATGCCTTGGTGGCAGGTTGCACGGTTTGCAAGTTTTGGCTACCAGCGTGTGCGTTTGGCATGTGCCAATGGCATGTGCGGAATGCCTTGGTGGTAGGTTGCACAGGTTGCAAGTTAGGCTACCGAGCATGTGCGTTTGGCATGTGCCAATGGCATGCGTGGCCATTAGGGCCGTGACCTTGATAGGGAAACCATCTAGCGAGTATGTTGGCATGTGCCAATGGCATGCGGGGCCGTTAGGGCCGTGACCTTGATAGGGAAGCTAGCTAGCGAGCATGTTGGCATGTGCCAATGGCATGCGGGGCCATTAGGGCCGTGACCTTGATAGGAAGCTAGCTAGCGAGCATGTTGGCATGTGCCAATGGCATGCGGGGCCGTTAGGGCCGTGACCTTGATAGGGAAGCTAGCTAGCGAGCATGTTGGCATGTGCCAATGGCATGCGGGGCCATTAGGGCCGTGACCTTGATAGGGAAGCTAGCTAGCGAGCATGTTGGCATGTGCCAATGGCATGCGGGGCCGTTAGGGCCGTGACCTTGATAGGAAGCTAGCTAGCGAGCATGTTGGCATGTGCCAATGGCATGCGGGGCCGTTAGGGCCGTGACCTTGATAGGGAAGCTAGCTAGCGAGCATGTTGGCATGTGCCAATGGCATGCGGGGCCGTTTGGGCCGTGACCTTGATAGGGAAGCTAGCTAGCGAGCATGTTGGCATGTGCCATTGGCATGCGGGGCCGTTAGGGCCGTGACCTTGATAGGAAGCTAGCTAGCGAGCATGTTGGCATGTGCTAATGGCATGCGGGGCCGTTAGGGCCGTGACCTTGATAGGGAAGCTAGCTAGCGAGCATGTTGGCATGTGCCATTGGCATGCGGGGCCGTTAGGGCCGTGATCTTGATAGGAATCTAGCTAGCGAGCATGTTGGCATGTGCCATTGGCACGTACGGCCATGTTGACCTAGTTGCATGTTTTGCAAGCCTAGGGCGCTATGTTTGGCGTGGGCCAAAGGCATAGCGGCTTGGAATTATGGCTTGCGACACGTGTTGGCATGTGCCAATGGCACGTGCGGCCATGTTGACCTAGTTGCAAGTCTTGCAAGCCTAGGGCGCTATGTTTGGCGTGGGCCAAAGGCGTAGCGGCTTAGAAATATGGCTTGCGGCACGTGTTGGCATGTGCCAATGGCACGTGCGGCCATGTTGACCTAGTTGCAAGTCTTGCAAACCTAGGGCGCTATGTTGGTCGTGGGCATGGTTGCATAGCGGCTCGGAATTTGGCGTTGTTGCCATGGTGCGCGATATGCGGTTGCCATGGTTGTTTTGGCATGGTTGCCATGGTGCGCGAGATGCGGCTTGGTTTGGCATGGTTGCCATGGTGCGCGAAAGATGCGGCTTGGTTTGGCATGGTTGCCATGGTGCGCGATATGCGGCTTGGTTTGGCATGGTTGCCATGGTGCGCAAAGATGTGCGGCTTGGTTTGGCATGGTTGCCATGGTGCGCAAAGTATGCGGCTTGGTTTGGCATTGTTGCCATGATGCGGCGAGGGCCATGCGACGGCTTGGTTTTGGAATTAGGGTTACGTGTTGAAAACCTAATGCGGTATTTTGAAAAAATACCCCTATTAATTATTTACACCGAGTTAAATTCTCTTAGTTAATGTGTTGCGGGTAACACTAGGTCATGGGGTTTTACGATTTTACCCCTTGTTTAAAAACCACCATCAACACCAAAGATTGCGTGTTTTCTATAGCAATCGCCACATCTTTTCCCATTCTTCTGTCGATTGCCTTTTCTTTGCATCATGTCGAATATTCATTCTCACGATACGATTCTCACCATTTCGTTTGCAAGGAGAGATCTGGTTATTGTTTGTAACGGAAAAAGTGTTTGAAAGGGTTTCTACCTGAGAACCTTTAATTTTTCGAAAATAATGAGTTTTCGAAGAAAGCTTTTTCAAATAAGATAAGGAGACAGTGTGATGTTTACCAAAACTTCATGGTAGCTAGAAAAATGAAAGTAATGGAAATAACAAATAAGCTTCGAAAAACGATGATTCCTAGTTGTCAACTAGCAGGTGAGGATAAATCCTCCCTGTTTCTAGCGCCAAAATGTAGTTGCGGAAAATCCCACAACTACACCCTTTGTAATGATAAGAACACAAAGTTTAAGTCATATTGATCAACTCAAACATTAATGATATGATTCACTAATTTGACACTAATATGATCTTCTTAAACACTTTATATTAAAGATATGATGTTCTTACAATGAATTCAAGTTGAGATTGTATATAGTAATGTAGGAATACAAAGATGAAGTTTGAGCTCTAAATACTTTCTCTCTGATGACTTCCTGAGCCTATCTATCTCAATTGATCTCTCTCTATCTATCGAATTTTATCCCCTATACAGGCAAATGATTTAATAGAAGACAACCATGGTTCACATGCAAGATCATAGTTGACGGATTTTATTTCAGTTTGTCTTATACGCCAGGCTTTTAGAAGCTTTCACTGTCTGTTGCACTGCTGCTTATTCCTTTGCGCTTCTTCTGATGGAGTCAGTAACGTTGTCGTGTAACTGTAGTTCGCATTCTTCCTCCTTTGTCGCGTAATTACTCTTCGCCTTGTTTCTTGGTAATTGTTGTATCTTCGTGTTTAAGATTGTTTTGATTAGAACGAAGTTGCATCTTTGTCTTGTGCGATATTTCGCCTCTACACAAAGTGTAAACTATTAACTCGAATCTTCTTGGTATTCTTCAATAGAGAGTTAACGACCTGATAACATCAAGCGGACAATGCCATCATTGATGATCACAATATATATATTCTCAAATTGATGATTACAAATTTAGCAAGGTTTTTTTTTTTTTTTTTTCACAAGATCCGCGGCGGGATTCGAACCTCTGACCCTAGCCAACTGGGCTAACCCCAAATTTAGCAAGCTTATCGGCTGCTTTACATACTTCAATTATTACTTACTACACGGCATACAAAAGGTGACAGGCCACACACAACCTGCACATTTAAACTGGCACTTTTTGCGAGGACGCTTAACACTTTCCTTAAATCGATAGGCCACCCACAGGAAAAAAAAGAAAAAAAGAAAAATCTTCGCACAACGAACAACTGAGAAGCATTATTTGCAGCGTCCTGATAATTTCCTCCAGTCAGGTTTCCCTCGGCAAGGAATGTTGAACTACCTGGAAACAGAGGTGCATAAACAGCAACAAACCATTATAACCAGAGCAACCACATAGTAGTCACTTTAGTGTTTAGTCAACGTCTTAACAGTGACCAAGGATCCTAACAAAAACTTGCTGATCTCAGCTGTACAAGTTTTGTAGCGTTGGAAAAATTCTATCACCATGAGTCTGGCTAACATCACGACTATGTTTTTGGCCGGACATTGTTTATTATCTACAGTTGGGTTAACCGTTTCACGTTCATTAGACCAATAAACATACTTCAACAGTTTTTCTCCTTCACCAATAAATCTCGTCTCTATAAATTCCTCAGGATTCTCGAATATCTTTGGATCTTTAGTAGCGAACGGCTGATATCCAAATAGCATTTCCCCTTTCTTGACTTGATAACAAGCATCATGACTGTTGATTATAAGATCTTCTTTTGCTCTCGCGTACTGATAGGGTACAGGCGGTTCTATCCTAAGAGCTTCATACACCACAGATTTTGTCAAAGTCATTTTCTCTATTGATCCTAGAGTTAGAACTCCGCCTTGGGATTCAATAACGGTTTTGATTTCTTCCGCAAGATCTTTGTGTAGCTTTTGACCTCCTAGACACAACCATTTCATCAAAGCAGGGAAAAGAGCTTTCATTCCACCATAAGCATTGAATCCAGCAAGGAAAACAAGATTGTGACAGGCTTCCTCCTTGGATAAACCCAGTGTTTCGGCTTCGTCAAGAAATGATGTTGATGAAGTGTAAATGACATCATATATCTTCTGGTAATCAGATTTCACAAGAAATGATGGGTATGAAAAAGAATGCAAGAAAAGATCTTCGACAATACTCATCATCTTAGGTAATCCTAAGGTTATCAATGGATGAAGTTGCAAGGCCAACCATTTTGTTAAAATTGATGGACCCTTGTTACCGAGCATCGTATCTGCAGGATTAGTATTGAAAAAAACACGAAAAACTAAATCGAAAGCCATGTTCTCGTTTAAAGTGTTGAAATTAGCTGCACCTTTTTCAGCAACATCAGCTTCCAGACTGTCGAAAAGAGCGCTGAAACATCTCTGAGATTCCGGAATGAGTTTATCATGACGAGACGCTATTAGACCGAGAAAGAGGCTTTTGAGTTTTTTGTGTTTTTCTTCCGAAGGATCCAGATAAGCACAAGTTCTACACCCACCGGTAAAAGATAACGAAGGCATGAAAGTGCCTTCAAGGACGTTTGATTTTTCGACTTTAGAAAGATCGAAAAGAATTGGAAAACTAAGAGCATCAGCTACAACAATGACTCTAGGGTCTGAAACCTTGATGAACTGGCCAGGAAGCATGTTCATTCTAAAAACACTCGACTTGTATTTTTCCATACGATATCTAATGAATTCATCGTGACCTTGGAAGTAGTTATAGTTATAACGATCTAAAATTGGACCAATAATTGGTAAACCATAATCTCCTGGGATTTCCTTCAGCGGGAGGTTCAAGGGTTGATCATCAGAAGAAGCCATTGTTGTTTGTTTTGATTGCTGGTGGTGACTGAAGGCTGGAGTACAATGAGAATAATAGTTAAAAAAAATTTTTTTGATGGTTTGGAAGAGTGGTCTTCGACTAAATCCTCAACTCCTTATAAGAAGTTATTTCCGACAATTACGGGGTTCAAACCCCTACTTCCGCAGTGGGAGGGAGCATAGCAACCATCAGACCACTTGATGGTCGGCAAGAAGAATAGTTAATGAGTAGATATGATATAAATTGTGTGTATGAATAGTTGATGGGTACACATCTTGTTTTTTCGTTTTGAACCGATCAGCGGGGACTTAAATATACATATTGCTTGTACAAAAAGCCAAGACCTGGTGCTCATTAGTGGTCCTTGTTTAGTTGTTTATAATTATAGTTTAGAAAAGAAAAAAAAGATTTATTTTCTTTCAACTGGTCAGATGTCCCTCTACCTCACTGAAAATTATTAGGCTGTCGATTTGGTTACCAAACTTAATTGTTAAATATCACATTGAAAACACCTCCAGCAGAACAACCATGGATGGCCAAATCTTCAAGTTCCAAGGAATATGACATAACTCACGAGGATCACGCACCATTAATTTATTTAGGGAGTAAATTATTAATATTGCTCTCGTCTCAGTTACTATGTGGATGGATGGGAACGCAGTTTTCTTTTTCCTTTTTCCTAATCTAAATACTGAAATGTCACGAAAAAATCTGAAATTATTTTACGTCTTTTCTGTTCATTTGATCGATTTTTATTTTGAAAAAAGTTGGAGGTACTATATTTACATGATTTTCAAGAGTGACTATTGATACCGTTGAGATTTGTTAGTTGAGCATAGGAATCTTTCTTTATGCATAACGTGATTTCACGAAAAAACATATACCTGTGTAGTTGTTGTCATGCTAATAGTTCAAACAAGAAAAACAAAAGAATGTGTTGAAGTTTTAGTACCTATGATAAGAATGCAACAGGTTTTGGGCATCATTTGGTTGAGATTTACTCCGCAACACTTCAAAGGGGCCGGTGTCACTGCAGTACAATGGTAAAGTCATTGGGTGATGATATCATTGACTTGAGTTCGAATCTCGCCAGCACCAAATTTTTTACCGATCAAAAAAAAAAAAAAAAAAAAACTTAAAAGGGGTTAGTCCTCGGGTGAGTTGGGGGAGTTGAGTGTATTTTGAATTTTGGGGATTTGGAGAAAGTTTGAGAGTGTAGGGAGTTTGAGAAAGTTTGGTGTTTTTGAGTTCAGGGAGTTTGAGAGAGTTTATTAGAGGGAGTTTGAGAGAGTTTGGGGGTTAGTAAAAACGATCATATCTCTTTATCAATAGTATGTTATTGTTATGCAACGAGATAATTTTTTTTTTTCTTTTTCATTGTAACAGTCTCCATACAATTCTTTCACATGGAAATCTGAACTAAACCATATGGACCATAAACAATTTTGATTTTGTCCCAACAATATTGCTTCGAATAGATACTGAAACTTTTAATGACAAGTTGAAAAACAAAAAAATTTCACTAAAAATATAGAGATATTTTGTAAAAGGGTCGTATGTTTATGGCCTAATTAGGGTTTGGGTCGTAGATTATGTCGTTGATGTGATAGGGTCGTAGACTAAAGTTGACTGTCAACTTGTTTACCTAAATACCCTTCTGAAATAGTCCTATGACATTATATCCCAATAGAAGTTAAAAACTTCACCGAGCATTTTATCAAACACCTTATGTACGGGATAACAGAACATGGAAGAGAATTTGCTCAGTCTTCCGACTTCTTTGTTGAGAGTCAAGATACAGAGGGGTTTATGTGGTTTGGTTGATTCCACGTCCATCCACTCGAAGTGTTGGAAATGATTCCCTTTCTTCACCAGCGAATTCAATTAATTTCTGCAGCTTCTATATATGAAATCCTTATCACAAACTACACTGAAAGTTTCAATTACAGATTTTCCTCTAGCAAGAAAAATTAGTTCTTAGAGCTTCTCCAGTGGTCATTGTGTGTGTTTCCTATGTGGCAACACAAATAAGACATCCTCAATCTATTTTTCCTTAAAATTAGGGAGAGAAAAAAGTCCATCTCCAACGGTATTGCATGTAACCTCTTCTTTTAATTAGTATAAATTTTATTTTCCATAATTAAGATTTTATTAGAGCTAAAAATGGTTAGTTAATATATTAAAATCAATTCAGTTAAGTAAACATTCCCTTTGACATTGTCTACTCAAAGTCATGTATACATTGGTTTAAGACAATAGGGTTGGAGAATGATTTTAGAGAAAATGAATGTGTATCCTGGGTGGATTTTGACATTTATCTCCACACACATGCCATTGGAGAAGCTCTTTGTTTGCACCCAGAAATATTTCCGGGCACTAAACATGATGATTTTGGTGTTGTTGATGGAGACAGGGTTAAAAACATGAAACCTGAATAAAGAAATGAGACACGGATTTTACGTGGTTCGGCATGGTTTGCTTACATCCACGGACGAATCCCCTTGGGGAGTAGAGTTTTATTGATTATGGAATTACAATAGATTTTTTTTCTCCTTTTCCAAAACCTCTCCCATTTCCTTCTACCAGGGTGTCCCTATTTATACAGCTGAATAATTAATTTCAAGATAAACTTAAATGGCATTAATCTCCCAAAGATGCCTCATGGAATTAAATGTGCATGAAACCGCCCGCATGCCTCCTTGAATTAACTCGTATGAAACTTCCCGCATGCCTATTGACTTGCCTTGCATGCCTCTGGCATTAATCTGCCCCGCATGCCTCCTTGTATTGATTTGGGGGCCTCCGTGTATTTTATACACGTACAAACATCGCCCCCTCTTAACCTCCAACTTGTTGGGGGTTAAGAATTTTGTTTTTTCTTCGCGTCGATCGTCGATGACGTAACTCGCCAGTCACCCTCAAGCGTGAGTAGAGACATTACAAAGACGCCCCCAACTGTGATAACCTCGCAATAAAATTTGCTCACGTGCTAGGCGAGACTTTTTGCCACGTGGTGGACTTGTGATGCTCGATAGCTAGTCGAGTCTTCGGAATGTAGTGTGTGCTTGCGGTTTGGGAAAGGCTTTTTGCTCGCAACGTAACAAGGCTAGCGCTTCTCACTTTCGGGCAGCTGGTTGTTGAGTACGAATCTTTGGATTAATATCGGGCATTGGGCTCGTGGGATGAGACTTTATGCTTGCCAAGATGCAAGTCTTTCATACTCGCGTGCAAGACGAGATTTTATGCTTGCGATAAAAGCAAGACTTATGTGCTCACGTGCAAGGTGAGGCTTTAGGTGCTTGCGAAGTGAAGCAAGGCTAAATATTGAAGGGTCTATGCAATCCTCATCTCGAACTCGATCGTGTTGCTGCTCCAAGTGCACATCAAAGTTTCTCGAACACTGGAGTTTTTGCTTCCATGTTGTAGGGAATTGAAATACGATTCGAACGAGCCAAAAATCACTCAATTCGGACTTAAAACGAAGAAGTTATTGACGAAACAAGATTTGGATGAAGCAGGTGCGTTTGCTGGCGTGGCGTGATGACAGTGCAGAAGCGCTGACGTGTTACTGTTGACTGGGACGGCATGGCTGACGTGGCACCCGAACGGTGCTGATTTTTTGCATGGAAATTCGTGGCATGATTTTTGAGCTTTTGATGCACCTATCTCAATGATAAAATACGATTGTTTTACACGAATCCCCTTAGTCAGCGCCAATGTTTGCTCCCAAAAATATTTCCGGGCACTAAGCACGATGATTTTGGTGTTGTTGATGGAGACAGGGTTAAAAACATGAAACCTGAATAAAGAAATGAGACGCAGATTTTACGTGTTTCGGCATGATTTGCTTACATCCACGGACGAATCCCCTTGGGGAGTAGTGTTTTACTCCATCAGTCCCTATTATATAGGCGGATTTTACAAAATCTCTTAGATTAAGAAATTATCTTGATTTCCTAAATATCCATCTACTTTCCTGTTTTAACCTTTGTCTCACTCTCAACACAATTATCAATGTACAATAAATAAGGGTATATATATGAAAAACCCATCTTGAAAATTGTATTCCGCCTATCTAATGGGACTACAAAAATTGAAAACTCCGCCTATATATTGGGGAAGGAGGGAGTATTGATTATGGAATAACAATAAATTTTTTCTCTCCTTCTCCAAAACCTCTCCCCTTTCCTTCTACCAGGGTGTCCCTATTTATACAGCTGAATAATTAATTTCAAGATAAACTTAAATGGCATTAATCTCCCTGCATGCCTCATGGAATTAAATGTGCATGAAACTGCCTACATGCCTCCTTGAATTAACTCTGTATGAAACTTCCTGCATGCCTATTGACTTGCCTTGCATGCCTCCTGGCATTAATCTGCCCTGCATGCCTCCTTGTATTGATTTGCGGGCCTCCCGTGTATTTTATACACGGTACAAACACTCTTACTACTGGAGACTAGTTTTTGGTGTGTATCACTATATCCTGATTTATAGTACTTTAAGTTATGCACCGATTGAACCATATCCGTAAAGTATTTAAATTGGTTGTTGTATCAGAAAAATGAAGAAGATGCAGGAATATATTGGGCTTGTAGTAATGGGTGTTGCTATGTGACAACTCCCAATCTTTCTACAAGAGGTTCTTCAATGTTTCTTTCCAAGTTGAGTGTTGAGCATACTGTGGATAGATTTCCTTCTCCAGTTAGATATAATTTAGTGAATATTTGTAAAACATCTTCTTTAATTGAATAGAGCTTGATCACCTCCACCATCTTCTGTATTGGTGTCTCCAATTCTCGAAAAGGATCCAATCTAAAAGGAAATCTTTCTTATTTTTGTATCAGATCAAATGGGAAAAGATGGAAATGGATAAGGGTGAATGCTAGTCAATTCACAGTCATGATGGCTAGCAAATAAAAAAAAAAAGTCAACCGACAATTTTCTGACGGTGTTTGCTAGTCTACGACCCTAATGCATCAACGACATGTTTTAGGACCTAGACCCTAATTAGATCATAAACATACGATCCTTTTACAAAATATCTCAAAAAGATATCACCAGAAATAAGAAAAATGTATTCACATCAGTGAACCATGCACAATATGCACATCTCATGGTCGAGCAGTCCAGAATCGAGCATACAAGATGTATGTAATCTAATGAGAGAAGCTGGGCACATATTTGATAAAGTGGGAATGTTATTTATGCCCCTACTATCCATGGGTCATGCACAAACACCCTTATGAGTCTTTACAAATACTCCTGATGGCATAATTGAAATTATAAATAGAAAAATAATTCACATAATTCCAGTTTTAACCTTTACACCTTATACTTCACTTCTTCTTCATTTTTCACTCGAGAAAAAACCAGTTTCATTCATTGTATTTGTCTCCGTCGCCACCACAACCAGCGCCACCAACACCACCATCATCTCCATCGCCGTCATCGCCACTCAGAAAAATTTGCATTGCACCTACCACTCAGATCGAGCGGAATTTTGAAAGGGGATCAAGAACAAATTAAGTGAGTAGATCTGAATCTGAGAGGGATAAAGGGTTACATGGCTGAAGACAGATCGAATAGAGATTATCAGGGTGAAATTATGAAATTGAAGCTGCTGTTGACTGAATCGAGATGAAATGGAAGATGGTTTTGTTGATATTAGGGTTTGAGTTGATGTTGCAGTCGGAAGGGAGATGGAACTGAAGAAATCAGAGGAGATGAAGGTGTTGCCATCAATTTTCAATAATGAAGGAGAAGATCGATGAAGTTGCTGCTAATCATTAGAAGAAGGGCTTTATGAAGAATCGGTAGATGGAGATGATTGAGGTGAAAGAATGGATGTTGTTGCGATTCGATGAAGATTTGCTTTTTCTAAGATTGATTTCGAGTTTCTGATTCAAATTTCAGAGAGATCGAGATTTTTGATTCATAAGATGCTATGATTCAACTTTCTTTTGGTTTTTGTTATTAATTTTCAGTAATTTGCTAACTGAAAACATTTCATTTCATTTCTTTAGGTTTTTTCAATTTCAACTACTATGAATTTGAGTTCAATGTAGGGTTTTTCGATGAATTAGTTGGATTCTGATGATTGGTTTTTGTGTATGTAGAATTTCTTCATGTGAAACCTGGGAAATGAGCTGCGTTTGTGAGGACCAAGATTAGGAATTATGTTACTGGCAGTACTGTTGAGAAGACTTTTCAAGCTGGAATTTTGGTAAATTCTATCGAGATTTCTTTTGTTTATATAAAGTGATAGTATCGAGATTGCGAGCTCGTTAGAAGAACAGTTGTTTCTGAATTCATTGCATTGGAATATTGGAATGGAATACGACGCTGATAAAGTGATACATGTAGCACTGAATTGTGTTGTTTGATGACAAAATACTAGTCTTTGACTCAATTTTGGATGTTCGTGTAATGTTAGATGAGTGAAATTGATGTCGCGAATGAGACTAAGCAATACACTTGTTGTTCTTATGCTCTTGATTTTACTGAAAGGATATCGTCTATTCGCATTAGTTCTTAAGACTTAAAGAGTGATTCTTATTGAGTTTTTGATTGTTGTACGTATGAGGAAATTCGTTTGAATGGCTCTGATATGGGTGAAAAGAAGAAGTGGCTGAAAGAAGGAATGGACTGCATTATGCACTTCTGGAAGGGAAAGGTAATTTGTCCATCCTATTGTACTGTTGGCGAGTATGTTAATTAATTATGAAACTAGTGGTTTATGGGGTGGTAATGATGGTGTTTGTTAGAGTTGGTGGTGGTTTGTTTGGTATTGTTTGTGAAACTGTTGGATTTTAGTAGTTATTATCTGTATTTTTAGTGATGGTGTTGATGCAGGTTGTTTTATCTTTATAAATTTACATGGTGTTGATGCAGGACTTACATCTAATCACCACCAAATTTACAGGTTTGCAGAATGAATGAGATGATTTCTAGGCAAGGCTGAATTGCAAGCTGTTGATGGTGGTTTTTAAACAAAGGGTAAAATCGTAAAACCCCAAATAACCTAATGTCGCCAGTAACACATTTATTAGGACATTTAATGCATGTAGTCAGTAATTAATAGGGGTATTTTTCAAATTAGGGTTACAACGAACAAAACCCTAATTCCCCTCTGTGCCAATGGCAAATCATGCCAGCCACACCTAGCCCAAGCTAGCCGCACCTCTGAGCCAATGGAAAATCATGCCAGCCACACCAAAACGCGCCAAAAGCATGCCAACCATGCTGGTTGCACCTCTGTGCCAATGGCAAATCATGCCAGCCACACCTAGCCCAAGCTAGCCGCGCCATGCCAAATGCACTCTGCCTTGGCCCTAGCTACGCTAATCACACCACGCCAAGCCAAACACACTTAATTTGGCCCTAGCCGCACCTCTGTGCCAATGGAAAATCATGCCAGCCACACCAAACGCGCCAAAGCATGCCAACCATGTTAGCCGCACCTCCGTGCCAATGGCAAATCATGCCAGCCACACCTAGCCCAAGCTAGCCGCATCTCTGTGCCAATGGCAAATCATGCCGCCCACACCAAACGCGCCAAAGCATGCCAACCATGCTAGCCGCACCTCCGTGCCAATGGAAAATCGTGCCATCCACATTTAGCCTGGGCTAGCCGCGCCATGCCAAATGCACTCTGCCTTGGCCCTAGCTACGCTAGTCACGTCACGCCAAGCCAAGCACTCTGCCTTCGCCCTAGCCACGCCATGCCAAAATGGCGCCCGCGCCTAGGCTTGCAAACCATGCAACCTAGGCCAAATCTGCCACGAATGCCATTGGCACATGCCAACACGCTCGCTGGTAGCTTTTCTTACCAGGCCATGGCCCTAATGGCAGAGCATTCCATTGGCACATGCCAACACGCATCGCTGGTAGCTTTTCCTACCAGGGCGCGACCCAAGTTGGCCACACATGCCATTGGCACATGCCAACACGCTCGCTGGTAGCTTTTCTTACCAGGCCATGGCCCTAATGGCCGAGCATGCCATTGGCACATGCTAACACGCTCGCTGGTAGCTTTTCCTACCAAGACGCGACCCAAATTGCCCACGCATGCCATTGGCACATGCCAACACGCTCGCTGGTAGATTTTCTTACCAGGCCATGGCCTTAATGGCCGAGCATGCCATTGGCACATGCCAAAACGCATCGCTGGTAGCTTTTCCTACCAGGACGCGACCCAAATTGGCCACGCATGCCATTGGAACATGCCAACACGCATCGCCGTAGCTTTTCCAACCAGGGCGCGACCCAAATTGGCCACGCATGCCATTGGCACATGCCAACACGCTCGCTGGTAGCTTTTCCTACCAAGACGCGACCCAAATTGGCTACGCATGCCATTGGCATATGCCAACACACTCGCTGGTAGCTTTTCTTACCAGGCCATGGCCCTAATGGCCGAGCATGTCATTGGCACATGCCAACACGCATCGCTGGTAGCTTTCTTACTAGAACATAGCCCTAATGGCCACGCGTGCCATTGTATGACCGGTCCGCATAGTGGCGCACAATGATGTTGCGTTACGGAGTATGTAACCCGGCGCATGGAG
>JAJJWW010010289.1:0-51138 GCA_023531295.1 Papaver armeniacum | reverse complement strand
TGTAATAAGTCACGTACTTGGAACAATTCCTTTGGTTCGTATTCCAAACACTAAAGGAACAACAAATCTGTTTGGTAACAACTCTTTTCAACCAAGTGATATGAGTTCGACAAAAGGCTCTTCCGTTTATCCAAATAAACTCCTTTTTCATGTCCTTAGATCTATCTAATAACAACTACCAAAGTAATTGTCAAGATTTTGCAATCAATACTTTGAATCACAAAGAATTGTATTGATGTCAATCTACTCAACCAATCAATCCAATCTACCAAGGATAAACCGATTATAGTTGGATCCTCTTTAACCGAAACAAGTATTGTGCACACCAAAGATTATGAACCCAAATCAGAAATCTTCTTCGTCTTCAAATCTTCTTAGATCTTCAATAAACACCTGCACACAATCAACTTGAATCTCTTGTGACCAATCACACACAGAACGGAGTTTGTTAACAATGGATTATCACAAGACGTCTTTAGATCTACAAACAGTCTAAAGATCCTCGTCGAAACTTCGATCTGGTTTGAGTGAATCTTATATCAGAAGAGAAGATTCTCAAGCATAAACAAACTAGGTGTAATCAAAGTTCAACAACCGTTAGTCAATTAAATCAATCGAAAACTAATAATAAACCGTAATTATCTAGTTTCCCACCAACGATACTAATAGAGCTTCTCAATCCCAAAGAAGTCTATAAATCGAAATTAGGTTACTTTCCTCTCCGAATAGGCGACTCCACCAGTAACAACATAACTAGGTAGTTTTGCTGGCTCTGAGGATTAGTTTGCTGGAAATGCAAACTTTGATATTTATAGACCAAGGAAGTTTGGACACCAAGGAATTTCCAAAACCGAAAATATTCTCAAGATATGCAAAACAAGTTCATGAATGTACTTCCTTTAAAAGAATGTAAAAACATTGTTTCCTAGGATGAAATCTTCACCTCATACCCATACATAATCACAATAGCATTCAAACGATTATGTCGATGTCTTATATACGAAGTTCAAAAGATAAGCGTTATACTTCGTATTGTATTCCTTAATACTACGTCTAACTAGAGTATAATCATTCATGCTTCGCAGTTATGTTTTCAATATGCACGACTTGAAAGATACGTTAGGGAATAAAACAGTTCAAGTCAAATATTACTAACCTCAAGTGGAAGGATGATGTTGTCGTTGTAGCTCCTTACTTCTTCACTTCTTCAAGTCTTCACGTAATACTTGTAATGTCTCAAATCCTAATACTTTCAAGATAGCCTATACGAAGTTGACTCTAGTACATAATCAAGCGACTCTTTAAATGAGTTTTGGTTCACTAAAATATGACAACCAAACTTGACATACCAACACTTGGTAGGTTCAACCGAGCTATGCTCTAACACCTTGCAAGCATGCTCGTGGAGCATGATGCGGATAACTTAGCTTCCACACCGTTTCGATTTACCATAGGACAAGGGTATAAATCCTTGCCTCAACGTAGGGAATTCATCACTGAATTTCCTATCTAGATGAGTAACCATCATACTGCCTCTTCTCGTAGCTTCAGCATTGCTGAGAGCATGCACTTGTCTTGCGCGTTCCAAGGGTACATCGATCAGGTTATTACCGTTGTATCCTTAGGCTTATGCAAGCTCCGCTACTTGCATACTGTTGTAGCTTACCTTCCTGGACATGACCAATGTTCCAATGGTGCATGCCAACATCGAATGCCTTGATAGGAAGTAGGAGCATCTAAGGAATGTAATGCAACTTACCTCATCAAGTTTGGACACAATCATATCTTGCATCGAGCTACCGAGCCAGATGATATGAGAGGCCAGAATGCCTCAATCACCTCTAAATTAGATGATATGATCGACAAAGTGCTGGACCGGCAATGATGCAACTCATTGCGGCTGCCTGCGTACCATTCCCTACTCTAAAGGGATCAAGCACAGACCGTAGTTCATCCACGAAAGGACAAGCAACTTAATCCAACTCGTTTGTAAGGCCGTGGCCAAGCAATAATGGAAATGGCCTAGCTCGTATAGGCCGTCCCGTCAAAATGCACAATGATTATGCATTGTCGAGTTCGCGACATGGCATAGTGATGCCTAAGCAACAAATGCCATATTTTCAAAGCTATGTAGCTATAAATGAGGCTTACGCATCATTTATACTCTTTCGGCTAAGCTATGAAGCTTACATGGTGCATGGTCCGCATATGCAACTTTAACCAACTACCCCTCCCTATATATGTTAACTTGACATTTTTACAACTTAAATTAGGGGAGAAAAAATCATTCATCAACTCCCAAGGCCGTGATGGCTGCACATGACTACCCTTGGCCAAATGCGATGTATGTCCGTGATGTTCGTACATTCAGTTTTGGCTCACATGCCAGTTCCAATGTCCGGCCATGATAGCTGAACATTTCCTGAGCCAAGCCCAGTGAAGGCCGTGATGGGTGTATTACCGGCTTTGGCCCATAGGCCACTCCAATGTCCAGCCGTGATGGTTGTACATTGCCAAGGCCAGCCTGCTCTAGCCTGTTGCGATATTGGCCATAGACCAATGACCTGCGTAATGGGCCATTGTGGCACAACTTTTCTCAAGGCCATCTACCCAACTGGCCTAATGCATCCTTTGATGCGAGATTGGCCTTTCACCAATATAGCTTACAACTTACACTCCCTTGGTGCCATATTAGCCTTGACCAATATACCCACGCAATATGCCATTTTGGCAGCGTATTGGCCTAAGCCAATGCTCCTTTTTCCACGCAGCGTAAGCTTTGGATGAAACTTCATCTCAGGCCATGGCACATCTTTTAGCATGCGCCATGCTAAAAAAACGGGGTGTTACAAAGTTGTTACCAAACAGATTTGTTGTTCCTTTACTGTTTGGAATACGATCCAAAGGAATTGTTCCAGTGCGTGCACTCATCGAAGTCGGAAGCGCAGGGATACTGAGGGAACTAAGTGAACTAGAAGTAGTTGCTTGGTCTCAACTATACGAAGTTGGTTTAGATTTTGTATAGCAGCTTAATTTTGAGAGTATTCAATTCTGGACTAGGTCCCGGGGTTTTTCTGTATTTGCAGTTTTCCTCATTAACAAAATCTTGTTGTGTGATTTACTTTTGTTTTCCGCAATTATATTTTTTTATATAATTTAAAGTAAATTACACAAACGTTAACTCCGCATATACTTGATCATCCTATAATGTTTGGTTAAGTCCAAACCTATTATCAAGTATCATACTTCGTTGTTGTATTGTCTCGATCTTATATCCATAGTCAATCACACAAGTAATCTTGTTGTCATATTATCTCGATCTCGTATCCATAGACGATCACACGAAGTGTGAACCGATTTGTTGTATTGTCTCGACTCTTTCCATTGACAATCACTTTCGGTAGAGGACTTACATGTGGATAAATAAAAGATTGTGGTGTATTTGGGTACCCTCGTATTTTCAATTGGTATCAGAGCGGGCAAACACGAAAATATCTAACAATATGTGTTTGGTGCGATCCAACCTATAAGACTGGAATCTAAAAATGGTTTTTATAGAACCTGAGAACGTTTCAGTTAACGTCAAGCAAGGTATCAAGGGTTTTGAATTAACACTTGATGATGGCATCTACGAATCAATATATGAAAACCTTCATGAAATCATCTCGAGAGAATCTACTAGACAAGTTAATCCTGTTAATGATGTAGAAACTGATGACAAATGGAAAATTTGTCTACAAGAAAGGTTGGATGAAATTTCCGATGATGATGACTCAGATTTTGAACGAGGTGTAGAAGAGGTTATCTCAAAATACTCTAAACTACTGGATCTTTTGAAAAATGAAAAAAAAAATGAGAACTTCAGATTTTCTTGGTTTTATGACTCCTCTTTGTCGTGAGAACAAGAAACTGAAGAGGGTTTTTTCAAGGATATATTATATTGGTTATCACACCAATGATTCTCTTCTTAAAGATCGTACAAAAGAGCTAAACTCAAAGAGTCTCGAATGTGAGAATCTTCAGAGAGATCTCTTTTTGTCGGAAAAGAAACTTCTTGAATCTGAAGCAAGGGTTAATTCTCAACAAAAGAGTTTTGAAGAGAAAGAAGGTGAATATTTATCACGAGAAAGACGCCTTGAGGCTGATTTAACTGGTGCTCTTGATAAAGTCAAGACGTTGGAAGAAGAAAATTTGTACTTGAAAAAGTCCAATGATAACACAAACAATTTATCCTCATTGTTAGAAGCAGGAAGATATCATAGTGGTATACGTGGATTGGGATATAAGGAATCAAGTGCTTCCAACGATAACAATGAGATAAAATTTGTTAAAGCTACAAATTCTTCTCAACCAGAGGCTTCCACTGATGTCAAAGATGCTCATATTTCTTGTAAAGAAGAAAATCATGTCAAGCCTAAGAATAAGCCCAGATAAGCTACCAAAACAGGCTTAAATCCACAAGTCTTATAACAATAAATAAATCACTGATATGGATGGGCCCATTCTTCCATGGCTTCAAAATTAGCAAGTCGGCAAGTAGTTAAATCTAGAACCATCATTTGGGGCATGCATAATAAGACAAAAATCAGGTTGGAAATAATGTTTCTAGGGTATCCTTATCCAACCTATTTTCATAATTGCAAACATACCCCTGAATGATTAGTGGTTAATTAATGTTAACTTAAATGATTAGTTGTTAATGATTGGAGTTAGGATTAGATTTTAATTTAGGATAATAATTTTCTTTTTAAATAGAGTGAGTGAGTGAGTAGAAAAAAGAAGAAGAAGAAGAGGAGGGAGTAGAAAAAAGAAAAATTTTTTTTTCTTTGAGATTTTTGTGATTGTTGATAGATGTGCGATCCAAATTCGAGTGAGGAAGGTGAATCTTCATCACATAAACCTAAGAAAATACATATCAATTACGATGGAGATCCGGATATGGCTTATTTGTTGGATTATGAAAATGATTTTACCCAAACTCAATCTCAAACTCAACTTTTTTCTCAAGCTCAAGATGATGACTTTTTGGAGCCAAATCCCGAAGATCAGTACATGGATGAGGAACCCAATGCTAATAATACATAGGTATGGTTGTAGACGTTGTTTAATGTCCATTTTGTAGCTTGAATTCACCAAAAGTTTTGATTTTTGTATGTAGTTCGGCGCAGCAGAGTTAGGTTCGGCAGATAATTTGTATGTCGAACCTTGATAAATAAGAACAGTTCGGCTTATAATTTTAGTCCCCAATAAGCCAAACGCATATATGACAAGTAGTTAGACTTTTCAAGTCAAACACGAATGAGCCGAACTTTAAAAATCGGCTTTCAAATAGTATTGCGAATGAGCCGAACTTTAAAGATCGGCTTTCAAATAGTATTGCGAATGAGCCGAACCTAACCCCAAACGATAGTGAAGTCTACTAATGGAGAACATTAAGGTCCAAATTAAACTCATTCAAATCAATGAGATATTATCACCATCTTTAAGAGAATGAAAATACGAAAACAACGCAAAAAGAATGAGGCCATTCCGACATCGGACGAAGAAGTTATGGCCAAAATAAAATCTAAAAAATTGAATGTACAAAGATAAGTTTGGCTGATAACTCATCATCACGAGTTAGCCGAACCTGGAGCCTAAAATCAATATTTTCGAAGTGTTTACAGAGATAAGTTCGGCTTAAAAGTAATCTAATCGAGTCACCAACTCGACAACCACCAGGGTAAATTTCACTTGTCAGGTTCGGCCGGGAAAGGTTGGCAAGGTATTAGCCGAACCTGACACTGTTTTGGGACATGTTTGGACGCAAAATTGACTTTTATCACAAGGAGAAACGATTTCAGAAGGATTCTAAAGCCTAACTTTGACAGCCCTATATAATAAAATCCTTAACAAGAGATCTTTCAATCTTTATCATCTCTTTACACCACATTTTATCATTCATATTATCTTCCACATCATAAAAAATACATCCAAAGCTCTAAAACGACGTGCATCAATTTTGAGAAGAAAAATCAAGTTAGAGGTTCGCGATCACCACCATATTCATCATCCCCCTCCACCACAATCTTCATCATAACCTCATACTACACCCTTATTTTCATCATTATCATCCTCTTGTTCTACAGGCAAACATCCGCCCTGCATGCAAGTTTTTGGTGCCACCACCTCGAGGTTTGGGAGTTTTTGATTTAGAAGTAGTCACTTCCATTGTTTTCCTTTTAATCTTCTCTTTGAATTTTCCCGAATGGGTGCTAAAAACAATGATACACCTTAATTAATTTTCCAAAATAAATAAATATGACTCTACTAAACAATGTGATAAGTCACCTATAAATGGACAAGTTTATAGGAAGCTATTAGCCATACGCAGAGTCAAGTTCGGCACATTCGATATTTATCGAGTGAGCCGAACAATGTGCCGAACCGTGTAAGATGGATTATTAAGTAATCGTATCCAAGTTTGGCTGATTAGCATAAAAAACAATTATAAGCCGAACACTCAGGTTCGGCTCATTCGATATTCAAAACATTACATGTTTTCAGCCGAACTGTTCTTCGTTTGTAGAAAAAAAATTAATTTCGGCTGCTAAATTTGAGCCGAACACTACTCCGGAACTACCAAAGCCTAGAGGAATCGTCGATTGCATGTCATGAAATCAACGAAATACGAAAAACCAAGCAATGGGTTTGTCGGAATACCTTTCTATGTGCAATTTTATAGAATCAGGGTCTATTTCTCGTTCTCCAACACCAATCAATCCACTATCCTAATCATCTCCATCTTTTCGAAAAACCATAGATTGAGATGCTGCAGAAGCAACACCAGGATTCGTCACCGTATTTCTAGGGCATCGCCTAACACGAGGTGCCATATATGGGTTTAATCAAGAAATGAATCAAAAAATCAGACTTTGAGAGGGAGTTCGGTTCTGTTTTTTTGGAGAAGAAGGGGGAGGAGAATGAGTTTTTTTGATTTTGAAAATTTTCAGTTTTAAAAAAAGATTAATTAAATAACGGTTAATTAATGAGTAACCGTTGATTAATGGGGGTAGTTAATTAGGGGATGGGTTAATTAGTGGGAGAGTTTTAGGATTAGAATTTAATTTAGTGGAAGCGCATTAATGTAATTTAAACTATGCAGGGGTATTATAGTAACTTAAGCATCATTAGAACACCCCTTATAATCTATCATTGGATCGCATAATAAGTCTGCATGCCCCAAAATTTTCTTGTATGCCCCAAACGATGGTTCTAAATCTAAATGTACCGATCAGCGAAGTAGAATGCTCCGCCTTCTTCATCTCTCTTCTTCTCAGACTCGCACTCTCTTCCCCCTTCGTTCATCAGTTCCTGGGATAAAGCGTAATTACTTAGTAAAGTGTTCAAATACTGAGATGGTTGGAGAATCTCTACTTTCAAAAGAGAGAAAACAAGCTTCTCTTCGTCTCTGCAATGTCTCTAGGTAGTTATAATTGACTCTCTTGATTTTGTCTTCTTTTTTTTCGTCCCGTTGTTTAAATTGGACATGATGGTTGACATTAGATTGTTTATTTTCATTAGTTTTATGACGGAATTGCTAGAATTAAGCGCTGAAAACCCTTCATTTCATGTTGTAATCATCCCAGGAAATCCAGGTACTATTCGAAATTCTTGAAATCGAATCTTTCCAACTTGATGTAGTGCCAGTTAATAAGCTTTAATATTTTTATATTTCTAGGAGATATTGAGAACTAATTGTTAGGTTTTGTTATCATTACAGGTGTGGTTCAGTTCTATAAACATTTTGTTGAAGGTGTGTATGAGATGCTTGATGGATGTGCTTCAGTAACAGGCAAGTAATTTTTTTTAACTTATGTGTTTTTTATTCTGGGTACTCTCGATTTCGTTTGTTTGCTTTGTCAATTGTGGAAGTTTTTGAATACTAATGTGAAAGTTGTGGTTTTGCTTATAAATTTCAGCAATTGGCCACATTTCACAAACTAAAAAGGTACCTTCATGTCTTCCTTGATGAATGTGATTTGGTTTTTGATTCATCAATGTTACACATATAGATGCAAAGAGATTTATGTACATATGAGATGTTAAATAAAATGGTCTAGTTGGAGTTATGTTGTCGAACTGCAATCTTGGTTTTGGTGTTTTGCTTGGGAGGTTATAGGTCTTCAGCTTTGCATCACCAATGTTAAACAAATATTGAATCTCACACTGTTTGTTTTTTATGTTAATTACATGAAATTGCAACTTTGATTTTTGTTTGCATCTAGTAAATGAGATGTGCAACTTGTTAATGAAACTTTTTAATCGTTTGTAGAACTGGGATTCGAGCAGGTTATTTTCGTTGCAAGACCAAATTGATCATAAGGTATAGCACTGTGTTAATTAAAATATAGCTTTCTAGATCTTTTTGGTTGTATTGTTTGTTGTTAAAGGGACCGTTTCTACATAAAGGCACTTTTTGTTATATTTTGATCATAAGCAAACCGAAACAGACTAAGTAAGCCTGTGACATATTTTGGATAGTGCTGACTTGCACATATTTTATCAGTGTTCAAACCATCAATAATAAAACTAGGAGGATAAGAGGAGTCGTTACAGGTTGCCTTTGCATTAGCTTTGAGGGCCAATGCAAGAGCTGCCCGAATTACCCTTTTATTTAGTTACATAAACAAAATTTAGGACTTGCATGGTCTGATAGTTCAAAAATAAGAATGTTTAAAGTCTTCTCACAAAGTCTTGGCCCGCCAAGCCAATTTGTTCTGTTCTCCTTGAATTTACATATACAGGCACTTTTGGCCTTTTCTTGTTGCTTCTTTCTCTCGGAGGTCTCTCCATTTGGAGATATAACTAAATTAGTCTCACTTTTTTATTACAAAGTCAAAAGAAAATTGTCTTGCATTGATACGCCATTCATTCTCTATTTTTGAATTATAAAAATATTTTTCTATTCCAATCTTAAGAAAAATCTTAACGTATATATTTTGAGAAACTATTTTTCGTAGGACTTCAGATCGACAGTTGTTGTTTTGTTCCTGCCAAATAATGCCCTTTCATTTTTCCAACTTTCAGTTGAACTTCCCACTTTGTATACATAAACAATAGGCCTAATTTGAGTTTTTTGTGTTGCAGGTGGCCTTTATTAATCAAGAGATTCAGAATACTGAAATTCCTATTTTCCTGGTAGGAACTTTTCCTTCTGCTGAAACAATTAAATTTTTTATTATTATCAATACGTGAATAAACTCCGCCTATGTAGTCTCTTCTACATAGCCTGTCCAAAGCCAGGGTAAAGGAGGAGGGCGTCGTGATAAGCGTGGGGAGCCAATGACTGTATTTTAGCCACCCTCTTATGAAATGAAACCCATAGATTTCTCGTTGGGGCGTAACCTTCTTAGCGATGCACCACATCGGAACCAGGGTGTGGTGTTAAAATGAGCAAGGACCGGGTCGTCACCTCTCTTGTGGCGCGTTACATTGCGGCCCAAGTGTAGTGACAAATGAACAAGAGTCTTCATACTCTACTCGACGAGTGCGAGGGGTAAGGAAGCTAGCTGAGGTAAGTAGGATTAACCTAGGTAGCTGGAATTTAGGATCCCTAACAAGAAAGCTAAGAGAGATCGTTGATACTGCGATTAGAAGACGTTTAAATATCTTATGCGTGAAGGAGACTAAATGGATGGGCCAGAAAGCGAAGGAGGTGGAAGGAACAGGCTTCAAGCTATGATACACCGGAGAAGAACGAAACTAGAAGGGGGTAGGCATCTTAATTGACAAGAACAAAGTGGACGAAGTTAGAGGACAAGGAGATAGGATCATCCTAGTCAAGCTTGTAGTGGGGATATGGTTTTGGACGTCATTAGTACGTGAACCCCATAAGTAGGTCTAAGTGAGGACACCAAGTGGAAATTCTGGGAGGATCTACATGGCTCGGTTAGAGGGGTGCCTAGCAGTAAGACGCTTTTCATTGGAGGAGACTTCAACAGTCACGTTTAGAAACCAAGAGGGAGTAGAAATCTGGATTTCGCTATTGCCTATGTCCCCATGATAGCTAACACCTTTTTTTTAGGAAGAGAAACTCATTTAGTGACCTTTACCAGTGGCCAACACGCTAACCAGAGAGATTTTGTCCTTACTAGGAGAGCGGATAAACGAGAGTGAACAGACTGTAAGGTTATACCCGGAGAATGTGTTGTCTCGCAATACCTAGCTCCTGGTATCCGATTTTCACCCCTGGATACGTGTTCGACAAGTCAAAGGCGTCAAAGTTACGAGGATCACGAGGTGGAAGATCAAAGGAGACGCCTCAAAGGTGTTCAAGGATAAGGCGGCGGCAGAAGATATATGGAACGCAGAAGGAGATACAAATAACATGTGAGAGGAGGTGGCAACTCGCATTCGGGAAGTGGCTGCGGAGGTGTTTAGAGTAACAAGAGAAAATAGACGTGAGCCCAAGGACACTTGGTGGTGGAACGATAATGTGCAAAAGGCGATCAAAGAGAAGAAAGAATACTACAAATGCTTGCATCATCAAAGAAAAGAAGATGACATATTGAAGTATATAATGGCAAGAAAGAACGCGAAGAGGGCTATGAGTGAAGTTAGGGGCCGTGCATATGAAGATATGTGTCAGAAGCTTGGCACGAAAGAGGGCGAGAAGGAGGTCTATAGGATAGGCAAAATCTGAGAGAGAAAGACGAGAAACTTCAACCAAGTTAGATGCATCAAAGATGAAGATAATTAACTTTTGGTGAAGGAGACGAGATAAAGAAAAAATAAAGAGAATATTTCACAAGCTTTTCAATGGGGAGGATGATAGTTTCATGATCGAGCTAGATGACTACACCAAAAGACATTTTGTTAGGAGAATTTAAGAGTCGGAGGTAAAAGAGGACTTAAAGAAATGAAGGTAGGAAGGCGATGGGACCTAACAACGTCCCAACTGAGGTGTGGAGATGCACTTGGCTAACCGAGTTATACAATAACATTTTCCAATCAAACAGGACGCCGAATGAGTGGAGGAGAAGCACTTTAATGGCAGTTTTCAAGAATAAATGAGACGTTCGAGGTTGTGCAAATTACAGAGGAATTAAACTCCTGAGCCAGAGAATGAAGCTTTGGGAGATGGTTATTGAACATGGCTTAAGGAGGATGATAAGCGTGACAAATGACAAATTTGGTTTTATGCCTGGGAGGTCGACCATGGAGGCTATCTTCCTGACAAGACAACTTATGGAGCGATACTGGAAGCAGAAAAAGGATCTACACATGGTATTCATTGGCTTAGAGAAAACATATGACAAAGTACCGAGAAAGTGTGGGAATCAAGAGAGAGTGAATGGAAGAGTGTAAACCACTCAGAGGTAAACCCTCTCTTTTATAGATAGAATTTGTACAGTTACAACTATACCCTTCAAGGGTGAAAATAAACATTGTTCACTAATCACTCTACACTATTCCTATCCTGCATAACTGAATGTACACAAATTATACTTATGGACAACTCTTGAGCACATGCACTACTTATGTAACCTGACCATGAGACCAATATTTCAATACTCCCCCTTAAGCGGGTGCGTAGATATCTATCATACCAAGCTTGTCAAGGAAAGAGTTGAATGGTCGACTTGGAACTCCTTTTGTCAGAATGTCTGCAATCCGATTTCCAGTTCTTATAAAAGAAGTGTTGATGACCCCTTCATCCAATTTATCTTTGATGAAATGTATGTCCACTTCCACATGCTTGGTTCTGTCATGTTGGACTGGATTGTGAGCAATGCATATGGCAGCCTTGTTGTCGCAGTGCAACTTCATTGGACCTTTAGGCCTGAAACCGATTTCTACGAATAGTATTCTTAACCATAATAACTCGATATATCCCATGAGTCATAGCCCTAAACTCTGCTTCTGCACTAGATCTGGCTATGACTGATTGTTTCTTGCTGCGCCAAGCTACTAGGTTTCCTCCCACAAATGAACAATACCCGGAGGTAGACCTATGATCAATCACCGAGCCTGCCCATTCTGCATTTGTGTATGCTTCAACCTCTGTGTGGTTATTCTGAGAAAATTGTAACCCTTTTGCTGGTGCAGACTTTAGGTAGCGAAGTATTCGATACACTGCGTCCATATGTGTCTCTCGTGGAGCATGCATAAACTGGCTTACAACACTCACAGAGTATGCAATATCAGGACGAGTGTGAGAAAGGTAAATCAGTCTTCCCACTAACCTTTGATATCTTTTTTTGCTCATCGGAATGCCATCAATGTCTTCTCTCAGCTTTTGATTTGGTTCAATTGATGTGTCAATAGGCCTGCATCCTTACATCCCTGTCTGAGCTAGAAGATCTAGGACATATTTCCTTTGAGAGATGTAGATACCCTTTTTGATTTTGCCGCTTCAATTCCTAGGAAGTAGCACAACTCTTCTAGGTCCTTTATCTCAAATTTTTTTTGGCTAAGTAGGATTTTACTTTCCCCATTTCTTCCACATCATCACCTGTCATTATGCTGTCGTCCACATACACAATAAGCATGGTCAATTTTCCAATTTTGAACATTTAAGGAACAAGGTATGATCTGCCTGACTTTGTCGAAATCTATATCTCCGCATACTTTGGGTAAACCTTTCAAACCATGCCCTTGGAGACTGCTTCAAACCATATAAAGATTTCTTCAACTTGCACACTTTCTCTTTATTAGTGGCTGTTTGAAATCCAGGAGGAATGTCCATGTATACTTCCTCTTCCAAATCACCATTAAGAAAAGCATTCTTCACATCGAACTGTTGAAGTGACCAATCCTTATTTGCTGCCAAAGATAACAAGACACAAATAGTGTTCATCTTAGCAACAAGAGCAAAGGTTTCTTGATAGTCAATTCCATAAGTCAGAGTATAGCCATTGGCTACTAATCTAGCTTTCTATCTTTCAATAGTTCCATCAGACTTGTACTTGACAGTGAATACCCACTTGCAACCGTCTTCTTTCCTTCGGGTAGTTCAACCTCGTCCCATGTGAAGTTCTCGTTTAGAGCTTTCTTTTCTTCTACCAGGGCTTGCTTCCACTTTGGGTCAACAAGAGCGTCTTCAACCCTTTTAGAAACTGTAATAGATGATAATTTATTTGCAAAGGCAGTATAAGAGGGTGACTGACGATGAGTAGACGCAAAATTAGCAATTGGTTGCTCAGCAGAATACCCGTATCGAGTTGGAGGTTCACGCATACGAGTAGGGTATCTATCTTCCTCAACATTTGTGGATTCATCAGCTGCGTCACCATCTCTGACATTTGTTGACTCATCAGCTGAAATATCATCTCCATTAAGTCTTTAGGTAGTCTCAGCAGGAACTTTAGGAGGTTCTAATTCTGCTACCTGAGCCTTGTCTCTTCGTCTGTAAACCTGAATTGGCGGGGTAACAACCTGGGGTCGAAGAGTAACGCTTGTTAGACTTTTTTGTGTTTTGCGCAACAAATCTCATATGGTTAAGGTAATTCTTGTTTAGTTTAAGTTAAGCATGATTTGTTATAAACTGTTTTATGGTTTGTTTATTGCTTAATCTTGTTTTACAGTATTGTCTAAAGTTAATGCTAGATAAGGTTGAAACTAGCATGACATGACTCTTGTCCTATGAGCTGTCCATTGTAGCCATGAGGTGTCCTCCAACTCATGATGAAAAGGTTGGCGTGACATGTGGCAAGCATGACTAGGACTCACTTCTAGCCTCATATGTTTTATAAAGAAAAATCAGTTTTCATCCGTTATGAAGTAATGTGAGGAAATAGAAGTTGATAATAAGTCATGAAAGGTTTAGTGTCTTGAGTGTTTCTATTTCCTTGTACAATAACCTGTTTTGATATGAACTATGGGTAATATTCTAGCTACATTTGGTGTTGTTTTCAGTGAGTTGTTGAGTATGCTAACACTAGTTCAAGTCTAATTTCAGCATGTAGTCAGCTTATATGATGTTTAGTGGTAAAGCATAAAGGTTAAGGAGCTGAAATTCCAACAACGCTTTCCATAGGTACTGAACCAGGAAGATCAAACCAAGGCTGATCTTCACAATATATTAATACCAGAAGAAAGAACATCAACAGGTGTTTGAAAATTCAGAACCCTAGAAGGCATCTTATTAATAAGTTGTGTTACAGTAAGGACAGCATCACCCCAAAAATCTTTTTGATACATTCATTTGGAACAAAAAACATCTAGTGAATTCTAATAGGTGATGATTTTTTCGCTCAACAATTCCATTTTGCTGAGGGGTATCAGTACAAGAGGTTTGGTGGACAATTCCATGTTCCAAGAAATAAGAAGAAATATCTTGTTTCATATACTCACCACCCGTATCGGATCTTAACAACTGAATTTTTTCTGTCAAACTGGGTAATAACAAACTTATGAAAGTTCTTGAAGATGTCATGAACATCACTCTTATCTTTCAATAAGTAAATCCAAAGACTCGAGAATAATCATCAATAAAGGTAACAAACCAACGAAAACCACGAACAGTAGTGGCACGTAAAGGACCCCAGACATCACTGTGTACAATAGCAAAGGAGATAGATTTCTATTCATGGTTAAAAGATAAGGAACACTGTGATGTTTAGCTAGCTCACATGCTTCACAATGAAATTTTGATATAACAAGTTCTGAAAACAACTTAGGAAACAACATTTGCATATACCCAAAAGAAGGATGTCCTAATCGTTTATGCCATAGCCAGACTTGTTCCTCAGAATTAGATCCACTTGTTGATTTGTAGGCTCTTGTGCCGCTCTCTTGTTCCATCTCTTGCAACTCAAGGTAGTAAAGGCCTCCTTTTTCCTTACCATGACCAATGGTGTAGGATCAGAATATTGCGACATCAATACTTCGCGAGATCAATAAACAACAGCATTGCGAGGGCGTCGCAGAAGAGTAATATAAATGACGCAATGAATGACGACAGCCAAAGCACGAGAAAGGTGTGAAGATCTAGCGAAGTTTATGAGTGTCGCGAGATTGTATACTTGTACACTTGCGATATTTCGCAAGTCATTCCCGAAAATAAAAGACAAACTTTTAGTCATCATCCATTGTGTACTACCCTATATAAAGAGTTGAATAAGCCTGTTGTAGGAGAGATCATTTTCGGAGTGTTAGACAAGTCATTAGGAGAGAGAAAGTTTGTGGTGATTGTAATTTCTTTAGCTCTTTTCTATCTTGTCTTGTAAACATTCAAGGAATTAATCAATAAAATCATTGTTATTCATCTTCAAATGTCTTAGTTGTGTGGATTATTGTGAGGGGTGTAGTGTAGGATTTCCTGCAACTACATATTGGCGCTAGAAACAGGGAAGAAGGAACGGCGATAGAAGAAGGAAGAGATGAGTCATCTTTTGTTAAAGGAATATCATGAGAAGAGGAAATCTCATGAAGATTAATGACTGGAGAAATGGTAGAGGCATTGACAATGGAAGAAGAAATAGGCTCATTCGCAATGGGACTGTTATGAGGGATTTGATTTATGAGAAATTCAGGCATATGAGTGTTATCATCAACGGTATTTTCGCAAGAAGAAGCAGTAGGATTATCTTGCGAAGATTTCGCAGTAGGAGTTGTAAGTTTGAATATAGGAAAGGAAACAAAGAGTGCAACAGTTTAGAATGGCGAGGCTTCTTGGGGGACCTGTCAACATTTTTGTCATCCTGCGAATTACAAGATAAATAAGAAACAGAGGCAACAATATTGTTATTAAAAGAGTAAATGTTTCTTAAATACCTTGTTATTCGCAGGCTTTCTTTTAGAGGCAGTGGATTTCGGTTGCGAGCCCATGGATATATTAGGGTTCACAATGGTGAACTTGGTGCTAGATTTGTTCTTGCTAAAACAAAAATGGCAGGGGAGTCATTAAAAGAAGAACAATATCAGAATAAAACAACTTCAATAAGAGAGATCAATCACAAAATGATCAAATTCAGCAAAATTAACAAACCTTGATGCCATAGAAACAATACCAGAAGAATAGTAGCAGAAAATTGATGAAGAAGACGATGAAGAAAAGCAGCAGAAAAAAGTTGCAGACGATGAAGAAGACGAAGTAAAAGAAAAGAAATGCTTTCACAAGGAATCCTCATTTAAATAGACGAGAAAAGAGTAATCGGATAACATTAAATGTGCCTAGGTAAAAGGGAAATTTTAGATACGTGTAAACAAATCATTCCTAAATTCACGGAATCTTGTCGGCAAAAAATTGATGAAAAACAAACGATTGCGGCATTTCAAAATATTGGTTCTCATGACATTCTCTTCTTCGCAGAGAAAACATGAGAAGAGGCAAGATGTAGGATCAGAATATCGCGACATCAATACTTCGCGAGATCAATAAACAACAACATTGCGAGGGCGTCGCAGAAGAGTAATATAAATGACGCAATGAATGACGACACCCAAAGCACGAGAAAGGTGTGAAGATCTAGCGAAGTTTATGAGTGTCGCGAGATTGTATACTTGTACACTTGCGATATTTCGCAAGTCATTCCCGAAAATAAAGGACATCCATCCATTGTGTATTACCCTATATAAAGAGTTGAATAAGCCTGTTGTAGGAGAGATCTTTTTCGGAGTGTTAGACAAGTCATTAGGAGAGAGAAAGTTTGTGGTGATTGTAATTTCTTTAGCTCTTTTCTATCTTATCTTGTAAACATTCAAGGAATTAATCAATAAAATCATTGTTATTCATCTTCAAATGTCTTAGTTGTGTGGATTATTGTGAGGGGTGTAGTGTAGGATTTCCTGCAACTACATATTGGCGCTAGAAACAGGGAAGAAGGAACGGCGATAGAAGAAGGAAGAGATGAGTCATCTTTTGTTAAAGGAATATCATGAGAAGAGGAAATCTCATGAAGATTAATGACTGGAGAAATGGTAGAGGCATTGACAATGGAAGAAGAAATAGGCTCATTCGCAATGGGACCGTTATGAGGGATTTGATTTATGAGAAATTCGCATATGAGAGTGTTATCATCAACGGTATTTTCGCAAGAAGAAGCAAAGAGGATTATAATGCGAAGGTTTCGCAGAGGGAGTTGTAAGTTTGAATATAGAAAGGAAACAACAGTGCAACGGGTTTAGAATGGCGAGGCTTCTTGGGGGACCTGTCAACATTTTTGTCATCCTCATGAATTACAAGATAAATAAGAAACAGAGGCAACAATATTGTTATTAAAAGAGTAAATGTTTCTTAAATACCTTGTTATTCGCAGGCTTTCTTTTAGAGGCAGTGGATTTCGGTTGCGAGCCCATGGAGATATTAGGGTTCACAATGGTGAACTTGGTGCTAGATTTGTTCTTGCTAAAACAAAAATGGCAGGGGAGTCATTAAAAGAAGAACAATATCAGAATAAAACAACTTCAATAAGAGAGATCAATCACAAAATGATCAAATTCAAAGAAAATTAACAAACCTTGATGCCATAGAAACAAAGAGTGAGAAGAATAGTAGCAAAAAATGATGAAGAAGACGATGAAGAAAAGCAGCAGAAAAAAGTTGCAGACGATGAAGAAGACGAAGTAAAAGAAAAGAAATGCTTTCACAAGGAATCCTCCTTTAAATAGACGAGAAAAGAGTAACCTGGATAACATTAAATGTGCCTAAAAAGGGAAATTTTAGATACGTGTAAACAAATCATTCCTAAATTCACTAATCTTGTCGGCAAAAAATTGATGGAAAACACGATTGCTGCATTTCAAAATATTGGTTCTCATGACATTCTCTTCTTCGCAGAGAAGACATGAGAAGAGGCAAGATGTAGGATCAGAATATCGCGACATCAATACTTCGCGAGATCAATAAACAACAGCATTGCGAGGGCGTCGCAGAAGAGTAATATAAATGACGCAATGAATGACGACAGCCAAAGCACGAGAAAGGTGTGAAGATCTAGCGAAGTTTATGAGTGTCGCGAGATTGTATACTTGTACACTTGCGATATTTCGCAAGTCATTCCCCTAAATAAAGGACAACTTAGTCATCATCCATTGTGTATTACCCTATATAAAGAGTTGAATAAGCCTGTTGTGGGAGAGATCTTTTTCGGAGTGTTAGACAAGTCATTAGGAGAGAGAGTTTGTGGTGATTGTAATTTTTTTAGCTCTTTTCTATCTTATCTTGTAAACATTCAAGGAATTAATCAATAAAATCATTGTTAT
This sequence comes from Papaver armeniacum, assembly GCA_023531295.1. Lineage (NCBI taxonomy): Eukaryota > Viridiplantae > Streptophyta > Magnoliopsida > Ranunculales > Papaveraceae > Papaver > Papaver armeniacum. The sequence continues at coordinate 32,949 of JAJJWW010010289.1, read as the reverse complement.
TCATCTTCAAATGTCTTAGTTGTGTGGATTATTGTGAGGGGTGTAGTGTAGGATTTCCTGCAACTACAAATGGTCTTCCCTGTGCAAAGATCCCGAAAAACGCGATGTGTGTCAAAGAAGGTAACACAATACTTTAATATTTTAGTTATCTGACTGATGGGGAGGAGATTGCAAGAGAGATTCGGGACATGCAACATTGTAGAGAGGGACATGAAGCTAGTTATTAGAATATTTCCTTCACCAGAAACAGTAGTTGAAGACCCATCGGCAGTTAAAATACACGGTTTACTAGGATTGGGATTGTAAGTGGAAAACATATTAGACTTGGTAGACATGTGATTGCTCCACTATCAATAATCCAAGAATCCTTAGGTTGTTCACATGAAGGTCTAGCTGCATTACTAAATGTACCTTTTTTACCTGATTGAGCCATGGAAGTAGAACCAACAAAATTCTCTTTGGAAGATAGCATTCGAGCATACTCCTTTATCATTTTTATCATTTGCTCCATTTGGGATTGAGATGGGTGAGAAGATGGTTGGAAGAAATGCTGGTTAATGTAGATGGAAACTCCTCCTCATAAGTTGTATGGTATGCTATTGGACCACCATTGCGACCTCCTCTTTTCCTCCACCACTGCCACTAGAGAAACCCCTTGTCCTATTACCATTCCCCCATTGTGGGGGCCCATTGAGCTTGAAGCATGTCCCCTTGGTATGTCTTCTCTTGTTGCAATAGTCACAGTATATAGTCTTTCTCGTCAGGCTTGCGGATGTTTTCTGATGTGATTGTTGGAATATGAATGGAGGTGGCAACAACCTTCAATGCTGAACTTTCTTGAGCTACTGGAGATGTCATAGCTACCCTGCGAAGTTCTTCAGACCTCGCAATTCCATAAACTCCGTTAAGTGTAGGCAATGGATCCTTTCCCAATATCTGAATTCTAATGGGTCAAAATCAGAGTCTAGACCAGCAAGGAACTCAATGATTCGACCATTTTTAATTCTCTTCTGCAGCTTGATAGTGTCAGCAACACACGGCTGGAGGAAATCCAGTTTCTTGCCACAAGGCTTGAAGAGCATAATAATAAACTGATAGGGGTATATTTTTCTGTCGTGTCTCTATAACTCTACAATTCAAATCGTAGAGTTGTGTAGCATCACCACTCACCACATAAATCTGAGCAACTGCATCCCACTGTTTTTTTGCAGTGGTTAGGCGCATAAAACTGCTCCTCAAATCAGGAGATATAGTGTATCAACAAACTCATTAATATGGCATTTTCTTCCACCCAAGTCTCATATGTGGGGTTTGAGTTTGCTGGACATAGCTTGTTTCCTGTCAAATACCCAATCTTTCTCTTACCGGTGATGTAAAGCTTCACCCAATGAGACCAAACAAGGTAGTTGGAATCATCCAACTTACAAGATGTCATCTAGACATTCATACTATCATTTTGAAAAAAGTCTAGAGATGCTGAACTCTTAGACTATTTTCAGAAGTACTAGTCATAGATCTACTTTTAACTCAACAAACAAAGATAAACATCAAGGAGAAACCAACTTACAAACAACCACAGGTTCTTCAAGAACAACAGTTTGTAGCTTCTTTTAAACAGCTTCAGGATCTAACTTCAAGATCTTAATCACCAATCGAAGCAGCAATAGATCAAGCTAAAGAAGGAACTAAGATGGGTTTTCTCTTCTTTCTCTTTCTTGAGCTCTAATACCATGTGGGAATCAAGAGAGAGTGAATGGAAGAGTGTAAACCATTCAAAGGTAAGCCCTCTCTTTTATAGATAAAATTTGTACAGTTACAACTATACCCTTCAAGGGTGAAAATATCTAACACGGTTCACTAATCACTGTACACTATTCATATCCTGTATAACTGAATGTACACAGATTATACTTATGCACAACTCTTGAGCACAGACGCTATTTATGTAACCTGACCATGAGACTAATATTTCAACAGAAAGGTCATATCGTGGGTCCTTGGAAAAAGGGAAGTCCCCGCAGAGTACATTACCCTCATCAAAGATATGTACGATGACGTTGTGACCAATGTCAGAGCGTGCGATAGCAAAACTAATGGCTTCCCTATTAGGATAGGATTACACCAAGGGTCAGCTTTGAGCCCTTAAATTTTCACCCTAGCGATGGACGAAGTTACAGGGGAATATAAGGGGAGATCCCTTGGTGCATGCTCTTTGCTGACGATGTAGTGATAACGATGAGAGTAGGATAGGGGTCGATAGACACCTGGAGTTATGGAGACGAACCTTAGAATCCAAGGGCTTTAGATTTAGTAACAAACCTTAGAATCCAAGGGTTTGGATTTAGTAGGACTAACAGCGAGTATGTGAGGCAGCGATACTAAAACAGAGGATAGAGATGCCACTTTGGCCGGATAAGTAGTGCCTAAGAAGGATGCCTTTTGATATTTAGGGTCGATGATGCAGAATGATGGCTAGATTGATGAGGAAGTTAGCCATAGAATTTGAGCAAGATGGATGAAATGGTGACAGGCAGCCGGCATCACCTGTGTGACAAAAAAGTCCCGCTAAAACTTAAAGGCTAGCTTTATAGGACGACAATCAGGCTTACGATGTTGTGTAGGGCGGAATATTAGGCTACTGAAAGACAATATATTTAGAAGATAAGTGTAGCAGAGATGCGTATGCTTTGGTGGAGTTGTGACATACTAGGCAGGAACGAATTAGAAACGATGATATATGCGATAAAGTTGGAGTGGCGCCAATTGAGGAGAAGTATATTCTATACTGGTTGAGATGGTTTGGACATCTCCAACGAGAACCCCCGCAAGCACCAGTGCGCACTGGTATCATAAGATGTGTCGTAAACACAAAAAGAGGCAGAGGTCGACCAAAACGGATATGGGAGGAAGCGGTGAAAAGAGACTTGAAGGAGTGGAATCTGTCCAAAAAGCTGGTGTCGGTTGGCAATGCGGAGAAGTTAGCGATCCAGGTACCAAAACCATGACCTAGGGAGTCGGATTAAGAATTGTTTAGGGGTAGGGGTAACATTTAGGGCTTAGGACTCTGTATAGCAACCCGGGATCAAAGACTTGGGGCTTGGAACTTTGCCCCTAGGATTTATTAGTATAGTTAATATCGGGATTAGACTAGCTTTATTGGTAGCATTATTTCTTTTTTAATATAACCGTATTCTTCTGTTTAAGGTTTGGGTAACTTCAACATGGATTTCATTTCCAGCCTACCCCAACTTGTTTGGGACCAAAGGCTTTGTTGTTGTTGTTGTTGTTATACGTGAATAGTATTTATTTGTGTCATAGACATTTTACTGATTCAAAGCCATCATACAGTTATAATGATTCGAAATCCTTTTATTTGGTTTTTTTGACATTTCTGATTCCTAATTAGGTGTGGTAGTGCTTTGCTAAAGCAAAATAGATGCAACATTAGAATTATCAGAATAGAAATAGTTTCTATGTTCACTGTAGGTGATGATGCTGCTACATGAATTATAAGTCTCCTCCTAGCTAAGGAAAATACTTAAGTTGGACGAAAAGGTAATATACTCCCTCTGTCCCTATTATAAAGGTGGAGTTTAGAAATTGTGTAGTCTCATTGGATAGGCGGAGTTCCAACTCCAATGTTGTTTTTTCCACAAACACCCTTATTTTATTTATAATGCATGGGTATCATACAATTTAGTTAATGCATAGATTAATATTTATATTGGGATTAGGTAAGGGTAAATTAGGAAAGTAAGAATTTTTTTTCTAAAAACTAGAGGTTTTCTTATACTAAGAGAATACACCTTCTCCGCCTTTATAATAGGGACAGAGGTAGTATTAGGTTATACATGATACATGCATCAGTTAAACTTAAATCTCCTATCTTTCAAAGGTGGTGCTTTAGTTGTTGAATGAAAAACTGGTGCTCTAGATGAATAAATACATCTGTTTTACTTGTCGTATCGCTTCAATTCACAAGAAAACTTCGCCAGCAATTTAAGTTTATTCTAAATATTTTAAGTTCTGGTAGTTTGAGCTCTGGGATTTTAATGGTAGAAAACGATAAATTTATATTCTTTCCTTGGTGGAGTTCTTATTGGTAGTTAACTATCATTATCTTGCTGCAGGTGGGGCATTCTATTGGTTCGCATATGTCTCTGGAGGTTTTTAGGAGTCTACCAGAACGGGTAACTAATGCCTTTCTTACAGTTTCATATAAAACTATGATGTTGTTCATTTCCCCTACATTCTGCAGAAGGTAATGAATGTCCTGTTCAGCTGTCTTTCATTAGCTTAGAGCGTTCATTTTTATTTATTTTTCATGTTCAGGTGAAATATTGTGTAGGACTATACCCGTTCTTGAGTTCAAACAAGGAATCTGCTGCGCAGACAGTAATTGAAAAAATCTCAATGTAAAAATTCTCTTTCTTATGAGAAATATCACCCCTAGTTGCATTGGCTGTTGCTTTACTTTTTGTGTGCTTAGCTAAAGGTCCTATCTAAGATTATGAGGATCTCTCCATTTTGATCAAATGTGGGAATCAATCTATATGTTGTTTTCACTAGAGTGGGTTGATAATTGTGTCATTTAATCTCAAAGTTGAAGCAACCTGCGGAAAGACTAACTTAGCAAGTGCCCAAAAAAGTTCACTTGAATCCTTCTAGAATTGGCAAGTTAGTTTGAGTCGAGAAATTGCTTGGTGTGATGCCAGAATTTATTTGGCAAAAGACAATTGAAGAAAATGTCTCTCTTCGTATGGAACTATCTGTGTCTATTTTGTACTTCAGTTAGTTCGGCAAGTTATTTATCACTCTAATGAAGGGGTCCATCTCAAAAAATAAGTGCAGAAATTTATTTTTTTAAATGGTTATACTTTTCACTCGCTGTGCTTATTGATGCGTTGAGGTTTCAGGTCCTCAATTCTATGTTCGGCGATTAGTTGTATTGTATCAGCACTGGGCTTACTTCCAAGACGCCTCACAAGGTTTCTCGTGAAAAGATCTGTTGGAAAGTCATGGTCTACTGCATCAGTTGAGGCTCTTTGTGGTCACCTGCTGCAGGTGAGCGTCTCTCGTAAGGGTATCACTTTCTTAAGTTGGCTAATGGATTGGCAATGCTAAGTAAGGGTATCACTGTATCAGAAAGGAAACTTATAGTATTTTGTTGATCTATACTCTACAGTACCACACAATGCGGAATATCCTCTTTTTGGCAAAGACAGAGTTCGAGAAGGTATAGTTATACTCAAATTTCAATTTGCAATCAGTGAGTTGAAAATTGAAACGGAGCAAGAGTACTTTGCTCACAAAACCAGAATACCCGTTTTCACCTAGATTGTTATGTTTTCAACATAAAAAAAATCTTTAGTCGATTAAGCTGCCATTACTGTTTGGTGTCTTCTGTCGTATGGAGTACCTCCTATGAGTTCAAAATTTTCTTCGATCTTTCTGTAATATGTATCGCGCTCTTCTCTAATTTGTAGAATGATTACAATTTTTGGTCACAGTTAGGTTTCTCAGCAGGTTTATGTGTCAATAATAAGAAAATCAACATAATATCAAACCCATAACTAATTGTGAACTTTGTGCTGACTTTGGCCCTTCTTACTAGTTTGCCCAAGAGCCAGATTGGATGTTTATGAAGGAAAAGCAGGATCAAATTTCCTTTTTATTTGGGATCGATGATCACTGGGGCCCACTTACAATGTTTGAAGAGGTAATCAAGAACGAATTTATCAAACTCAATAGTGTATGTTAATGTCCAGGAATCTCATTATCTTTGAAGAGAAAGTAAATGTGTTTGTTTTCTTTTTTTGGTGTGCATTGCAGATTTCCAAGCAGGTCCCAAATGTAGCTTTATCAATCGAGAAAGAGGGGCATACACATTCATTTAGTTGCACCGAGGCAGGCTCAGTGTGGGTTGCTGACCATGTAGTAAGCGTGATTAAGCATCAATTACAAGTTAAAGCTGGTATGTCTGAATTTTTAAGAGTCCAAGGCTTGACTATGACCCTTCTGCATCCACATGAACTTCTGTTGGTTATAAACCAATTTATGCTATTTCAATTTTCTGGTGTGCAGACAGAGTCAAAGATACGATGGTTGGATGAGAACTATTATTAAATTAGATACTTTCCACATTGGACTAACAGTCTTCAGCTGATCTGAAGCACACTTTGCTGAACACCCACCAGGTTAAGGATATTTATGTTAATGGATCTTCTCCGTACAAAACCCATGGTTATTAGATCTCAATATACAAAGATTACTGCTGAACAATTACCAAGGAAAGAAAAAAGATTACCGTTAAAACACAGATTATGTTTCTTTTGTGTTCCAAATATTTGACCAGACACTTCTTCATTTTCATGGTTGTATTAGTGGTCAGTAGTCAAGGTCAAACAATATATTTATTTCTTTTAGCACAGCTGCACAGGTGAGTATTTCTTTTATGTTCCTAATATTTATTTCTCCACCGGCCAAACTGTGAAAACTAATATCATTCATTATTACTCACATTCAACCCAGCTTGAAGCAAATTCTTAAGGGGATATGAACGAACTCCAGGTACAGATAGGGATGATTCCCGAGTTCTGACACCACGCGCATTATACTTTATTTTTTATTTTATTTCTTTTAAGTTCCTTTAAAATTTTGAAAACCCAAACTGTGCCAGCCACACAACTGCTTGGAAATTCTGTAATGCACGCTGAACACTGCAAATCGTGATTTCCGCTGCACAAGTTGCACTAAACAAAGAAACTCAAACAAAGAAACTCCTCTTCAGAGTTTTTAGTACTCCCTCCGTCCCTAATTAGATGAGCTACTTGTAGTTTGCACAAATTTTAAGGCAAGGAGGAAAGTGGAGTATATTTAAGTATTTTTTACAATTATACCCTTATGGGCAATAATTAGTAAAATTTAGAAACGATTTATCTCTTAAACTATACCACGGTTTTTTATAAATTTTATACCGTTGAAAAGCATTTTAAAACACCTACGCAACGAATATAAATATGACTATCAAATTATACCTATTTCTTATAGAAAAAATAATCAACTAAAAGGCTAGTTTTAGAAATATCCCCTTGGTTAGTCAAATAGCTCATCTATTTGTGGACAAAACTAAAAACCAAGTAGCTTATCTAATTAGGGAGGAGTATAATTTAGTCGAGTTCGTTTGTGTACTTTAAAATGATTTCAGTTCAGTGGAATGATCAGATATGACCTTATCGATCGTACATTATTGTTAATATTTATATATCTAATCCAGATTTTGATAATGGCTTTTGATTTATGCCTTCTTCAAGAGGCATAACCCTACTAGTGTTTGACCACGCACTTTCCTATTACACCCTGGTTTAATTATCTAAATTATGTTTAGTCAACTAATGTAGTATCTCTACTGTCTTTATAAGAAAGGTTGGAATCATAATACAAACTTTCCACATGCGGGGCGGCCACCCCCACAACGCACACCATAACAAAAGCAGTTCATAAGAAAGCGAAGTTCTTTTCAAGGCGCGTACTCATTAGTCCCTCTTGGTTATATTCTAGTTAGTCATCATACTTATGATCATCATCACCATAATCATGATAATTACAGTCCTCCTAATCATCTTAGTCGTAATCATTATGAACGAATTTAAATGAGTAAGCGAGATATTACATTAATGATGATAGGTACAACCTTTGGGCACATGACTCGAGCCTGTTACGCAACTTCACAAGTAGTTCATACTTCCACGTTATTCTCCCTCGGTTATGTGGCTAACGCAACTTCATTCAATGTTGTCAATTAGTTAATACGTGACTACGGTACTTACACTAAACTGCATATTCAGCTCATCTGCACCTAACTTAGTTAAAACTTAGTATTCATCAAGTAGATTTCGTAATCGGATTCTGTTAGATTTGAATGAACCCTGATTCTAAGTTCACATTTGGTATTAATTGTAGGTGATAACATAATGCATCTACCAAACTATTAATGTACACAAGCTGAAGCTCTATGTACACAATCTGTTAGATTTGAATGAACCCTGATTCTAAGTTCACATTTGGTATTAATTCTAAGTTCACCATAATCATGATAATTAAAGATGAGAGCTACATCTGATTAGCAGATAAAGAGTAATCATCATTTGAAGGTAATGAACCAAAACTATTATCTTCATTAATCATGTTCTCACAGACCCATTTGTTGCACTTTATCTTCATGTGGGTTGCTGCCCGCGTATAAGTGGGGGGAAAAAACGGAGGGAAAAGCACGTGTAGCAGACCCACCACATCAGCCCTGGATTTTTTTGGGTCCGTTGGAATAGCTTATTAAGATCAAAATTAATCAATCCCCAAATCATTCTTGAAGATATAATTATTTATAATCTTTTCTAACTTAATTAATCTGTTAACGGGTATGAATACGAATACAAGCTTCTATTCTTAAGCATCTTCTCTTTATAATTAATTTTATTTTATAAATCTTTAATAGCTAATGTATGGGAAGAAATGACAATGTCAAGCGCATCCTCTAAGCTTTAGTTTATTCGCTATCAATTTTAAAGTTTAAACATCGGTGTATTGCGCGGCTTAATGCACGTAAAATGAATCCAAACAGCTAATATAATAATTGAATCTAACGGTCTTAACTGGTTTACCGGTAAATGGATATAATTTCCCATGACACAATCAAGTGAAGTTAAACTCTACCTGAAATGAAATCCATTCGGTTTACAACTAAGCACCTCGAGCACAAAGTGAAAGATAATTATTTATTTTAGGAAAAAATAGTTTGTTTTCAGAAATTATGTTTCTACAGGCTACTCATTGCGATATCCAAAATCGAGTGATTTGGCTCCATGATCTACTAGATTTAAGAGTAAGCTTCGAAGTTAGAAAAGGGGACTGCTCCCCATGCAGGGAGAATGGTTGTTGTCAAATTTGCTTTGGAATTACTGTCCATCTACCAAAGGGATTGTTAGTTTATTCTAATTAAAATTACCGAACCAATTTTCTTTCTATCCAACAAAGTTCTGGTGGGGAAAAGGAAAGGCACAAAAAGAATTTTCACCCCACAACAACCTAAATGAGAAACACTAGAGTACCTCTTTTTTTTCAGTAAAAAAATGTGTTTTTTTTTTTAATAAATAAACCAGGTCTCTGGAGATACATTCCATAGTTTGTTACAATGTCATCCTGTAGAAGGTTTACCAAAAAAAGTGTTAATGAGGGGCTCTTTCCACTGCGACATGAGTTTATGTTCACAACAAAAAACAGCCATCTTTCTTGCCATGAAATTTTCAGTCTCGGGAACCAGACTAAGTTTCTTGAGCTTCCTAATACATAATTTAAAGTTTTTGTTTCTGCCTGTATACAGCTTTTCAAAGTTTTTCTTCTCCTTCTCCTAGTTGAATCTTAACTGCTTCAAGAACTTTCCCATTGTCTCCTTCAACTTCGACCTGAGGATGGTTTAGTTGGTGAGCCCACTAAATTGTCATGGAAGCTGTTTCATCTGCTATGCCTTCCTCTGCACCTGCTTCAAGGTACCTGCATCTTGCTTCATATATCCTTCCTGCATGATCTGATAAACTTAGTGCTATACCTCCCTCCGAGTTATTACTACTGATATACAAAGCTATGCTAATCTTAACAACTAGTATGTTGGTAACTATAGGTTTAAAATTGGTTATTATTTGGACCTCAGAGTTCAGGTTTTCCACTTCCTTAATTCTTCTGCTACAGTTTACCATATTGGTAATACTAACACATGTTCTCTTAGGGTTAGGCTTAATTTTTCTAAACACTAAGTCACACTTGCTCTTCCAGATTTCCCAGCAAATAATTGCTAGAAAGTCAGCCCACTCAAAGACTCCTAACCTGTCCATTCTACCTCTATTGAACCAATCCCACAACCAACAATGGAAGTCAGTTTGGTTATTAGTATAGACTGGGAGTCTAATACCCATATGGATCAGAACATTGATTGTGAACTCACATCTCATAAAGATATGGGTAAGAGTTTCATCCTGCTTCCCACACAGTGGGCAGATCTTGTTGATGTACGATAAAACCCTACCAATTCTCTCGTTCAAGGGAAGTATGGAGTGAATGCATTTCCAGACAAAAGTCTTCACTCTCGGAATTGTGTTCATTCGCCAAACCTTGCTCCAAAACTGTTTCATTTGGATATCCTCCGGCCGACCCCTTAGCATAATCTTCCTATACAAGGACTTGATAAAGAACTTCCCATTCTTTTCAAGTTTCCATCTTAACTCATCTTCTTTACCTTTGTTTATCTTAGTCCCTTTAATTTTCTGACAAACTTGTGGTTCAAAGTATAGTTCCAACTTCATTGTATCCCAAGTCCAATCCTCTCCAGACTTATCCATGAGCTCCTCCACATTGGTGATCTTATGAATTTGATGGAGTGGTTCTACCATTTGGTGTTGCTGTCCCAGATGCCATACTTCCTCCCAAACTCTAATAGTTTTACCATCCCCCACCCTTCATTCATTGTTCTCTCTTATCTTACCCACTTCCCTCATTAAGTTTTTCCAAACCCACGAGTCCTTGTCAGAACACTTGTAATTCTTGTTCAACAGACTTGACTCTGGGAAGTACTTACTTTTGTAAATTGACCCCCACATACCATTAGGTTCCTTCAGTAGTCTCCAGCTAACTTTGGCCAGCATTGCAGAGTTAAATTCCCTTAGATTCAAAAAACCCATTCATCCCATACTCTTTGGTATACAGACTCCAATCCAAGCCTTTAGAAAAACCCCTTTTTTGCCATTCTCATTTTTCCCCCAGAAAAAGTCTCGTTGCATTTTGTCAATGCTTTCCGTTACTTCCGCTGGAACCCTAAAGCAATTCATCTGGTACATCGACATTGTAGACGAGGAGGTTTGTATCATGATTCCTTTGCCTGCACAAGATAAGTTTTTTCCTTTCCATTCTTGCAAATTTCCCTCAACTCTATCTAAAATGAAACTACACGACTTGATTTTGGAGGTGTGTATAAACAGTGGTGATCCTAAATACTTGTCATTAAGAGAGATCCTCTTCACCCCTAGAGTGTTTATGACATCATTCTTTGTGCTCTGATGGGAATTTCGACTGAAAAAGATACCTGACTTTTCCATGTTTATTAGCTGGCGAGAGGCCAGGCTAAACTCATTCAAAACTTTCAAATGTTCTCACTCTCATCTTTACTGGCTTTACTGAAGACCAACAGGTCATCCGCAAACACCAGATGCGATATGGACGGGGCATTTTGTCCTACCTTAATCCCATGGATTAGGTTTAGGTCATCGGCTTTGGAGATAGCTCTAGACAGCATCTCCATACAAATGATGAAGAGGTAGGGAGATAAAGGATCTCCCTCCCTCAAACCTCTAGATGGAACGAATTGTTCACATGGCATTCCATTTAAAAGGACAGAGGCTGACACTGTACTTATGCATTGGTGGACTAACTTACACCACTTACTGCTAAAGCCTAGTTTGTCTAGAATCTTACCTAAGAAACTCCACTCCACTCTGTCGAACGCCTTCGACATATCTATCTTTAGCCCCATAAGGAATTATTTTCCTCTTTGAGCTCTCATAGTATGTATCATCTCATGGGCTATGAAGATATTATCCGAGTTCTGTCTACCTTGTATGAAAGATGCTTGGTATGGAGAGATAATATTTGGGAGGAACCTTTTCAACCTATTGGCTAAGATTTTTGACATGATTTTGTAAATGATGTTACTTAGGCTAATGGGTCTATAGTCACTGGCTGCTTGAGGGTACTCAATCTTGGGTATAAGAGTGATAAACGTAGTGTTTATCTCCCTTAGGATGAAACCTGATGTAAAGAAACTCTCCACCATATTAAATACATCGTGCTGAACCACTTCCCAGTTCATCTGAAAAAACCTAGGGGTGAAACCATCTGGCCCCGGGGCTTTGTCTGGTTCCATAACGAATACTACATTCTTTATTTCCTCCATATTAGGTATCTCAGTCAGAAACTCATTGTCCTTTTCAGTTATGCTTGGACGAATATCATCTAAATAACTACTCTCTAAATCTGGCCTAGAGGTGGTTGCCACTTTTTTGAAATGGCCGGTGATTATTTCATCCACCTTCTCAGTCCCTTCTACCCACTTCCCTGAGCTATCTTTGATTTCTTCTATCCTATTTTTTCTATACCTATTCACAGCTTTCCTATGAAAATAAGCCGTGTTCCTATCTCCTAGTTTGACATCTTGTTCACAACTCTTGTCCTTCCAAAAACTTTCCACCACCTCATACAAATGTTCCACCTCTTTTTCACACTCCCTTATCACATGACTCATATTCTTAAGATTAATGTTCGAGCTAGCCTGCTGAAGATTATTTTTAGCTCTCCTCAAATTTTTATTAATGTCCCCGAACGAGTTTTTATTCCACCTGTAAATCTCTTGCTTGGTACTCTTCAGCTTCTGAACAAGTATATGTGCTTTACTTCCATTTGATTTCTTCTTCCAGTTCTCCTTAATCAACTTCTTGCATTCTGGTTCCTTGAGCCAAGTCCCCATCACCCTGAACGGCTTGTATCCCTATCTACTCACTTATTTGGTGTTGAGTAAGAGTATCTAGGTGTATGAGAGATTCTTGTGAAGTGATTCTGATTCTTGTCAAGTGATTCTGTTAAGTGATTCTTGTTCTTGTGATTCTTGTTCTGTTATGTGATTTTATTTCCTACTAAATGACTCTCGTTAAGTGAGTCTTCAACTAGTTAAGTGATTTCTTGCTAGTAGTTCGGTATCTTGCCTATTATTCCGTGGGTTAATTAGGCAGTAGGTGTTGATTTTGTTGGCCGTGCTCTTGAAGAAGTGAAGCTACTGCTCTTCTTTCCCCATTTCATCATGATAAGCACAAACAAAAAAGGAAAGAAAGGAAAGCAAGAGACAAAACTGACGGAGTCTTTCTGGTCAGGTACAAGAAAGTTAAAAAAGAAGACAAAAAGATTGCCAGCCATCTAATCTCTTCAAGCCTCATCGTCACTAGATGTGATCACCACAACATCAACTTCCTTTGGATCTGGATTAGGTTTAAAAATGCCTTCACCGTCAACAACAACAACTCCAGCATCAATAGCCTTGCCGGAGTTAACTGCATGATCAGTGTGAACAACAATGGTTTCTTGGGAGGATTCAGAAGCGATGGGACCAAAAGCAGCATCAGTCACAATCTCAGGAGAGGAAGGAACAACATCCTCATCAACATCAACTTCTGGATAATAATCATTGTCTTCATTATCGGAAAAATGACCATACAATTGATGAACATCATGAAGTGCATTCAAATATGCAACATGAGAAGGGGCTGTGCCTGGTAGATGTACATCCACAGTTGCCGAATTATTAAGATAAAAATGCTCCCTATCTATGAGGTAGTCCTCCCGCATCTGGTTGGTTATAGATACTCCATGAATAAAACGAGGCATCATATCAATGAAGTAAAAGTGTTTCAAAGGAAAATGGTTGAAGGTGAATATCAGGAGAGAGTTAAAAAAATGTTGAATGGAAGATGGAAATATACAAGATTATAGTAGGAGGCTGGGGGAGTTGTTCATAGTTAAAGAGGCTGCATTGATTACCCCAACCATAATTTTGATTTCTCTAATAAATTCTGGCAGATGCTCCGTCAAACATAGAACTGAAAACTGTCTTGTGTCATTTCGGGTCTTTCGTATAAAAATTCGGGTCTCACCCTTTCTGATCTTTTCTTTTCAGGTGCTTGGAGGTCCGCCTGATTGGAGGGCTTATCTGGGACGTAAACATTTGTCTGGCTTGTGGTTTCGGTATCCGGACCAAGTCGGTTCCTCGGGGCAGGGACATTTTGCTGGATGCGGGTCTCTGGTGAAGAGAGCTAGTTTCTGTAGAGTATGTCCAATAAACCTACACTACATTACAATTCTCAAAACCAATTTCCATACCTATCCATACATGAACTTCGTGAAAGATAGATAGTCTTGTCAAACCATCAGTAGTAACAACCATACACATTTTAACACGCCAAACCTAAACCAACTATCCATTCCAGGCGGTGCTTTCACAAAGTCCAACCATATAAATTTCGACACGCCATCCATAAATTTTCTATCCATCTCAGGCCTTACCTCCTGCAGGCAAGTACAGGCACCTCGTTCTTATAAAAAAATTTATTCTATTGAGGGGGGTCGTTTTATTGTCAGAGTAAAACATCACCTCAGCCACCGTTTGATATCCAATAAAAATATAAGTTTCAAAATCCTTAATTTAATATTAACAAAAAAGGAGGATAAAGCCATACATTGGAAATCTCTGCAATATCCTAAATTCAGAGATCCGAAGTTCTCAATTATTCTCCATAAGGGTTTTCTGCAGATTCGTATAAAAGAAAATGTGTGGGTGATTGCTGTATTGAGTAGGTCGATGGAGGAAATGAATAGATTATCAAATCAAATGAAAGATCAATTGAGTTTACCGGACGATGAGGAAGCTGAGGTGGTGATTATAAACAAGGATATCCTAGCAAAGGATATAGTAGACTGGAAATTGACAATGCTGAGTAGAATTTGTGTTAATAGGGTGGTATTGCAGTGGGAGTATATCAACTTTATCAGAGCAAATTGGATATTAACTAGATCAATGATGGTATCTCCATACAAACACAAGAAGTACAAGAATGTCTTCATACTCAAATGCAAGAATGAATCTGATTTCCATAAGATCAAAGAATTCAAACCTTGGTTCTTCAAAGGTGACCTAGTTGTAATAATAGAGATACCAGGTACAGGAATTCCGGCAGATGGAAGTTTAGACTTGGAGCATGAAATGTTTTGGCTCAAAGCTATAGAAGTGCCCATTGCTTACACTTCTGAGGAGGCTCTGAAGAAAGTGGTAAAGAATGCAGGCGTATACCAGAGGCATGTCATTCTGGTGGGCAGTAATTTGTTAGAGAAAGATGTGATGATCCAGGTGAAGGTTGAGGTAAAGAAAAAGGTGAAATATAGAATGGTAGCAGCAGATGAAGAAGGGGAGAAAACTGTTATCAATTTTGAATATGAATGCCTTCCCCAGAACTTATGCACAAAATGTAACATTATGGATCATCCTGAACTACATTGTGAAGGAAGTATACAATGGCTCAATCCATCATATCATAAGAAAATTGATGGTGGTGAGAGTTCTTACTCCATGGCTAATGAAGTGGGGGATATGGGTAGGGTATCTGTAGAGGAGGAAAAACAGAACTCTTCTCTACACAAAGGGGGAGATGACTTATTATTAGAAGGGGAGATGAGCACATAAAAAACTCTACAAACCAAAGATACAAATATGATTGAGGGGAATGAGAAGGAGATGGAGACTGCAATAGATGATTTGGTTGTAGGAAGGCATGGAGCTGAGACCCTAGAAGCAAATGCTAATGGTAAAGAAACCTATGTGGAAAACGCAAAGGAGAATATGATGAAAGGGTCAAGCTGGAGCCTGATGAAGAGCAATAAAGGGATAGTTATAAATGAAAATCACCACCCTGCAAACAACAAAAAGGACACAACAATCAACCATAAAGCTCAAAAACCCATTTCAGCAGAAACTAGTATCAAGGAAAAACATATTCTCAAACCCACATAAACAAAAAGTCAGGAAAAGCCGAACTCAGTCATAAATAAACCAAACAAATTTCACAGAACATACCAGAAAAATTCAGTCCCAATTAAACAGCGAGCAAAAGCTGCCAATGAAACACATAAGGTTTCTCCTCTAGCAAAGAGGAAGCTTAGCTTAAGTGAGGATGAAGTAATGGTTGAAGGCTACAAAAAAACCAATGAATGTTAAATAAGATGGAATGTCGCAGTTTAGTCATGATGGTTCAAAATTCCAAATGGGGAAGGGAGACTCAGGAAAGAAAAACAACAAATTTAAACCAATTGAAAACCAAACCATAACAAAAATAGACACTACAGAAAAAGGCTCTAAAGTTACCAGTATGCACTCGGACAAGTACGATGGACCAGTTCCAGAGGGTGCAGCTTGCGGGGTTCATGGCACCATGCAGGCAAACCCAGATGTGCACTCCGATTTCGGACACCAGGTACATTCTTATTTCAACATTTTTCCCCAAAATAATAGGCAATTATTTCCATACTACACTGTTAGAGAACATAGTGTGCATCTTGATAGCAATGTCTTAATTGAGGCGTTTAAATATCATATCTTCAACAACCATTATATGCATCATGCTGGCAATGTTAGAGTTATTTCCTAGAATTGCCAGGGTATAGGCAACCCAAATACCCAACAATACCTTAATGACATGATCAAAGAAAAGAATCCGGACATTTTATTTCTGTGTGAAACAAAGAACGTCAGAACTTTGGTGAATCCCAAATAAGCCGTGTTCCTATCTCTTAGTTTGACATCTTGCTCACAACTCTTGTCCTTCCAAAAACTTTCCACCACCTCATACCAATGTTCCACCTCTTTTTCACACTCCCTTATCACATGGCTCCTATTCCTAAGATTAATGTTCGAGCTAGCCCGCTGAAGATTATTTTTAGCTCTCCTCAAATTTTTGTTAATGTCCCCAACTATTTTTTACTTAAAAAAAAAGTTAGAATAAAAAACTTTATTCCAAAAAATTAACCAACTTTTTTCATCCAAAGAAAATTGTGATATACAGTATAAAAAGTGTTGCGTAGTTTTTGCGACTACAGTTTCCTATCTCTTGTAAATATTTTATTGAATTTTATTTTATTTTTCTTTCTCTCATTAATATAACCTTTTTTCTTTCAAAGAAAAAAGAGACTTACCTCGAGGCCCAGTCTTCCTCGCTCAAACCAACCAACCTAGATGGTTAGGATTTTAAACCAGATTATACCAAATCAAACCTTATCGTATTTGGGAAGTAGGCTAATAAAACTCCATCCACTCCTGAGAGGATCACTTGATGCCCTCAATCAGCAGCTTGCTCACTCCACAACAATAAACCGGGAAATACTATAACATCTTGTTTTCAACTTCCACCATGTTTGTTTACTCATGACTTATCTGAGTCGTCTGAATCTGAGTGAAATCATCCGACTCATCTGGATCTGACTCGATATGTTTGTTTTGAGTCAGATCTGACTCATCTAACACAAAAAATTATGAGTCGGTGGTTTGGTTCCATGATTCAGGGGTATTTTGTTACCTGACTCAAATGGGTCCGAGTCATGGGTTATATCTGAGTCAGAGGTCGAGTCGGATCTGACTCAAAATAGAGAAAAAAAAAGTCTGACTGCTGACTCGGTGCGAGTCAGGGGTTGAATCAGACCCATACGTCGAGTCAGATGCAAACAAACAAGGTCTTCCTCTTTTATTAAATTGTGTGGTTTGCTTCCTTCTGTAGTTGCAGGAAATCCTACACTACACCCCTCACAAGAATTCACACAATTAAGACATTTGAAGATGAATGATAATGATTTTTTATTGATTAATTCCTTGAACGTTTACAAGATAAAATGGAAAAGAGCTAAAGAAATTACAATTGCTACAAACTTTCTCTCTCCTAATGACTTGCCGAACACTCGGAAAAAGATCTCTCCCCAACAGGCTTATTCGACTCTTTATATAGGGTAGTATACAATGGATGACAGCTAAGCTGTCCTTTATTTTCGGGAATGACTTGCGAGATATCGCAAGTTTATAAATACAAAATCTCGCCACTCTCCTAAATCTCGCTGGGTCTTCACATCTTTCTCGTGTTTTGGCTGCCGTCATTCATTGCGTCATTTATATTATTCTTCTGCGACACTATCGCAATGCTTTCGTTTATTGATCTCGCGAGGTATGGTTGTTGCGATATTCTGATCCTACATCTTGCCTCTTCTCATGTCTTCTCTGCAAAGAAGAGAATGTCATGAGAATTAGCATTTTTGAAATGCCTCAACAGTTCATCTTTTTGTGTTATGATCCCGTACTCTTAAACAGAATTTATTACACACGTTTCTTCTTCCGCTCTTTTCTTGACACGTCTCTTTCAACCGTCTTTTCTTGACCATTCACGTCTCTTCTCGCATTAAATGCATTTATCTTCTCGAGAATTTTTCTCTATATATAGTTTTCTCACCTTCCTTTTCTTCTTTTTTACTTTCCCTCTGCAAATCTTCTTCAATTCTTCTCCTCCGCCATTCACGTTCCTGCTACTGTAAATCTCTCTTTTCTTCTTTCTTTTGATCTTTAACTTTCTAATCATTCCCATACTCTGAGAATGGCTCCATATGGTCGTAAATATGAAACTCTCTTGGGTGAGACTCAAAAGAATTTACAAGAAAAGGGTTTCACCTTGTCCACCATTCCCAATCAAGAATCTTCATATATTCTTTCTGCAAAATTGTTCACTGATCATCATTGTGATGATCATAAAATCATAATCTCGCTAGGTCAAATCCTCGCAGGTCTTCCCATTCCTCTCTACGATCCCGAACTGCCCTTGTTCTATGAAATCCTTGCTCATGAGAAATTCTCGCGAGCTATTTATCAATTAAGTGGTGATTGTATCCGTATAATGCTTGATTCGCCCATCGTGGCGCTGGTAAGGGATCTGTATACCCTGATAACGTCAGAGATCCCAAATTCGCATACTTAGAGATAGTCACTGAAAAGTACTCTAACAGAAAAACTTTTTGAAAATTATGAAGTGATAAATATGAAGAATGACAAATCTCACTGGGGTGCCCGATTGAAGAGAAAAGAGAACGTTTCTGACGATAAGATACTCATGCTAGATATTGACTGGCATTCTGGCAAGAAAAATGTTCCTCGCTACTCTAAAGACGAGAGGTGGTCCATCTTTCCACTATTTTTGACCGGACCTTACATTTCAGGTTCCAATGTACTCCCTGCGAATCTCGCAAATTATCATCCTTGGGTATTTAATTGGCCCGAAAAGGCAAAAGAGGTATACTTCCTAACTTTTACTTATTTTACAATCTTCACTCCCTCTTATATCTAATCTTGCGAATTTTTTAGATCACAAAATTGAGAAAGAGCTACAAAAGAAATCCAAAAGCGAGTACTCTGGCGATACTTCGTTCAATCACGGATGAAGTAAGAAATATTTTTTTTTCTTATTATTTTTAACAATATTGTTGCCTCTGTTTCTTATCTTTATTCGTGTGCGAAGGTTGGTGTTGAAGAAAATGATATTTCTGAAGCTGCGAAGGCTAAAGGAAAGAATAAAATCACTCTTCGCAAGGATAAATCTTCTGATCCATCTTCTAAAAAACGGAAAATCCATCCCTCTTCTCACTCCAATTCCCAAACCAACAGAATTCCGATAAAGATGATAATGAGGTCCACTTCTTTTGTGAAGGAGAATCATTCAAATCATGGCGCAATTGTCTAGTGTTTTCTCTGATTCTATGCAAGGAATGGGAGATGATCGTTTTTCTGCTACTTGCGAAGCTCTCGCAAAAATCTGCGATGCCCCCCTGCTAGCGGATAATGATTCTTTTCGTGGGGTTTCCCGAACAATGACTCCCATTTTCTTAAATGCACTTAGTGCCTTGGTATGTTCATATTTCTTTATTTCATATTTCTTTATGATTTCGATTATAAACCTTATCTTAACTATTTATTTACTTTTCTTTATAGTCTGGGAGAGCTTCCTTTGTTGTTGCCTCAGATCTCGAGAAAAGACGCAACAATCTTGAAAAGAAAAATCTTCAACTTAAAGAGAAGAACAAAGAATTAGAAGTTGAAGTTGCGGCATCTCGCAAGAAGGATGAGACTGCCGCTCTTCGCGAAAGAATTCAACAGTTGAAAGTTGAGTCTTCTACCCAGAAGAACAAAATATCTACCCTTCAAAGTGCTAATCAGCAACTTTATGGTATAAAACCATTCTCTTTTCTTCGTTTCTACTTTGTCATTTATTTTTCTTTGCCTGACTTATCATTTTCGCAGACATTTATAATCTTTCTGACGAAGCCATCCTTCTCCATTCATTTCCCGAACCTATGGATGATGATGCTCTTCTCGCTCATCTCAACGAATCTTTAAGTAGTTCTTCAAACAAAATTAATTCTCTCTCATTAAATAAACTTCGAACCAAATTTTATCTCTTAGAAATTGAGCATAGATCTAGTTTAGGTTTAGCCAACCGATTTAAACGTTTATATCTTAGCTCCCACGAGAATAATAATATTCTAAGGAAGAAAATTACATATTATAGATGACAAGGATCGCATTGCTAATCAAGGTGCACAAGCATTAGCGAAATTCCAAAAAACTCTTCTTGAAGTCCAAATTGAACGAGATGAATCTCTTCGCCAAAATGCCATACTTAATGAGCGAGAAAATCAAATTCGTCAACTTCTTGTCATAAATAGTGATGATGAATTCGCTTGGGCTGCGAAAGTTCTAGATAATGCCAGAAATAACTTAGGTGTTAGCGTCAGTCTTCATCTGCCGAGCATACCGCCTTGGTTAATGATATGATTTCGAAAAAGGTTGTTTACCGTTCATTACTTTACCACCTCTTTTTGTGAAACTACTATTAAGTTGCTAACTCATTGTCATTTGTTCACAGAATCTGAGAAGAGATTTCAAACTAGAATCAAGGAACTTGAACTGAGAAAGCACAACTTGCAAAAGACTTCTCTCTTCGCAACAACAAGTATTCCAAGTTGAAGAAGCAATTACAAACTACAGTAGTGAATTTCAATAATGACGCTGTTCGTTTTCGCAATCAAACTATTGAAACAGTTTGTAATGACCATCGCATTCCTCTTTCCTCATATCCTTGTCTTCTTGATGAAGTTCCTGAAAATATGCCTTCCTCAGATGTCTCTGATAGTGATGCAAGCGAAGAAGAGGAGTCTGATAAAGAATCTGATGAAGAAGAAGAATAAACTGAGAGATAGTTCCATTTTCCTTTTTCTCTTCTTGTGATGCTTGTACATTTATCCTTCTAGCCTTCCATTTTTGTAATCTCTTACTGTAAATCTATCATATGAAAATAAATAACAAATTTTTACTCTAATCATTCCCATACTTGCCTCTGTTATTTATTTTCACATGAGAGATTAGATCGATAATCTTTAAGTAATAATACTTCTTAATTTTGCAACTGCTGTTGCTAATTCTTCACAAATAAATGAAGAAATATAACTGTTTTCGCAAGCTTATTTGCTTACCCAATTTCTTGTGTTATCTTATCTTCATTTGTGTTGAAATTCATTATTGCGACAAGATCGCAGGACGTCTTTACATTTTTATGTAATGACCCATTGATCTTGCCTTATCATTGTTTTTGTGTGGTCTTATTTTGCCTTCCTAGTTAAAGGTCTTATTTTGCCACCCCTCATTTTTGCGACAATATGACAGGCCTAAAAATTCTTGCGAACTTAAAGTCCCATCACATTGCCGTCTTGCGACAAAATCGCAGACGTCTTTACACTTTCATGTAACGACCCATTGATCTTGTCTTATCATTTCTTTAGTATTTTTGCCTCTGCAGATATTTTTGTTTGCGACAATATGACAGGCCTAAAAATTCTTGCGAACTTGAAGCCCCATGACATTGCCGTCTTGCAACGAAATCGCAGGACGTCTTTACACTTTCATGTAAAGACCCATTGATCTCGTCTTACCCTCGCGTTAGTATTATTGCCTCTTCAGGATCATCGCATAAGTATGACAAGCCTAAATTTTCTTGCGAAAATAGAGCCTCATGACATTTGCGTCTTTTGACACTTATCAGCTCCCTAATGGAGGATGCCGCCCTTATCATCTCCCTGGTTGCCCCTTCAAGGAGGCGTACATCGGCCATACAAGACTAGCTCCTCCTATCCGGTCTTAACAACAACCAGCTTGTTTTCGACCTCTTATCCCTTATACCTATAGGGCTTATGGTTACGAGACTGCACCCTAAGTGGAGTTTTCTTCGGGCCGAGTGCAGCATGTGCCAAGACTTGCCAAGAATGGCCGAGAACTAGTTCATTTGAGCCATTTGAACTAGTTATGGTGAAGAAGAATATGGTTGATATGAAATTGGTCATACGGCTAACCATTTGGTTAACTATTGTTGAACCAACAAATGTCAATGTTTGGGAACGGTTACATAAACCCAAAATTGGACATTTCATTTGTGTGTAACAAGATAAGGTTTCGATCCAACGGTTGAGAAATATTAGCTTGAATCTAATCAGGTTTTCACCTAACGGTGAATATTGAATGCTTTGTTACCAAGCTAACATTGAATGCAAACCCTGATTTGAAAGACTATATAAGGGAGAACTATAGCAACTTGGAAACCTAATCCCCATACCTTACGTGTGATACTAGTTGCATAAGCTAGAGTCGATTCTCCTTTAACCTTGGGTTTTCTTCTTTAAACCAGGTTAACGACTTAAAGACTTCATTAGGATTGTGAAGCCATACCGATACTACTTTTCTTATAGTTGTGAGATATGATCTTGCTGTTTCTATCGTACGAGTACAATTGGAATAATTGGCTTGAGATTTATATCTCCGATATGCAAGATAGAAAATAAATCAAAAACACTTCGTCTCATCGTTTGTGATTCCGCAATATCTTTTTTCGCTGCGTCGATTAAGATTATTGTGAGGTGATTGATAATACTAGGCTGTTCTTCGGGAATATAAGTCCGGGTTATCAATTGGTTCCTATTCACCTTGATTTATCAAAAGACGGAACAAAAACTCGTAGGTATATTCGTGGGAGACGGATTTATCTATTACCGTAGACTTTTCTGTGTGATACAGATTTGTTTATTAAAGTCTTCGACTTTGGGTCGTAGCAACTCTTAGTTGTGGGTGAGATCAGCCTAAGGGAATCAAGTACGTAGCATCATGTCAGACGGATCAAAGACGTAGGAGCATAACGTACCTTGGATCATTGTGAGATTGGTTGGGGTTCAACTACAGCCTGGACCGAAGTTAATTTGGAGTAGGCTAGTGTCTGTAGCGGCTTAATACAGTGTGTGTTCAATCTGGACTAGGTCCCGGTTTTTTTCTGCATTTGCGGTTTCCTCGTTAACAAAATTCTGGTGTCTGTGTTATTTCTATTCCGCATTATATTTGTTTATATAATTGAAATATCACAGGTTGTGCGTTGTTCAATCAATTAGAACATCCGACCTTTTGGTTGTTGATTTAAATTGATTGACACTTGGATATTGGTCTTTGGTACTATCCAAGTTATCTCTCTTTGATAAAGACTCGCAGATTTCTATTTGCTTGAGTAAAGATCAAATCGAGAGATTGAGATATAAACTCTTTGATATACTTTTCTCTAGATTGAATCCGACTGTCTAGTTGATTCTCTAGAAAGTATATTGGAGTTTGTCCATACAGATTGATAAGCGAAATATTGGGTGTGGTTGTTGTACCCCCGTTTTTTCACTAACGATAACGGATTTGAAACTAATATTTTGAGGATATGTTCCTCTAACAAAGCCCTATGTTCCTACCAAAAATAAGTACATTCCAAAATATCAAACCTCCGAATCTATTAATCTTATTTTCAACGGTTGAAAATCCATTGATATAGAACGGTTAATTTTAAATATAGTGGATAATTATGTTGTAAAAAATCCCATTGTAGCACATTAAAAAATTCTTTCTCTCCTCTTCTCTCCCTCCCCGTCCTCTATTAGAGAAAAAAACTCAAAAAACTTTTGAAGTAGTCTCATTCTCTTTGCTCAGATCTAGTCTGTTTTGGACTAGATATGAGTAAAAAATTTGTTTATTTTCATTAGTATTATTTTTTAGTGTAGGATTTTAATTTTGGTTTGATTTTAATGTCGTTTGACATTTTTCTTCGCCTTTGGAGCGATTATATCTTCGCTTTTGTGTGATTTTGTCTTCATATTTATGGTGATTTTATCTCAAATTCCAAGGTGACTATTTGTAGGAATTTTGGTTGGTATGTGGTTTGTTATTTTGGATTTTTCAAGAACATCAATGATTCAACTCAGCGGCGCTGCGATTTCACCTTCAATCGAAGAGATTTAGGGCATCCGGGATCGTCTCAAACAATGGTTAGAGCAAATTACTTCTCAATTTCAGAAGCATCTCTTTTTGAAGAAGACAACTATCTTAAATGGCCGGATTTTGTTCCGGTTTATACCATCCTTCCTCATCCCTACAAAAATTGGATACTATTGCAGTTCATCGCTCTTTCTCTCCGCGATTTATTCGTAATTTGTATAATTATTTGTATTTGTATTTTAATTTTTTTGTTTTACGATGTTCTTGATTATCTTGTAAACATCCATGTAACCTCTATTTCCCCGTGAAATAAAATATTACATGATATCAAAAAGAAAAAAGAAAAAGATAATGGTGTTGTACGTGTTTCAGAATGTACTCGGCTTCTATGATTATGTATAACTTTTTTAAGAAAATATATCCCAACATATAAGTTAACTTCATTACTATTTACTCAAAAAAGTTTTTATTAAATAAAAAATGTCCAAAACACAAGATAGTATGAAAATACAAATACAAATATAGTGTCCAAAACACAAGATAGTGCGAAAATACAAATGCGAGTGGATCTCTGTGGATGGTGATACTATAGTAAAACAATTTATGTAGCGAAATTGGACACAACTTGCATTTGTTGGCTGCAAAAAAAATATCATTTTTATATTCGTTTTGTACTCATATAATACAGCATTTATTTCCGTGATCTTATAAGAAATTGCATTTTCGTTTTCTTGCGTTCTACTAGTATAATAAAATCAGTGCAAAAAACTAAGGAAACCCCACCTCAGGCTCACATGCACAATTTATGGAGGACCCTTTCAATCTTTCATCACCACACCAGACCCCTCTTAAAATCCAAGCCATCTCCAAATCTTTCTGTATATATATATATAAACTCTTCTCTTTCTTTCTATTTCTCTTTACTTACTTCCAAAGCCACAAGAGTTGTTTACTCAAACTCTATCAAACACACCACCACCCCAAATACCCAGATACTTCTTTTCTTGTGCATCGTCTATTTCTTAGAGTCTCGTCTTCTGTTTTTTTTTTCTCTCTAAAAAAAATGTCTTCGAGTAACAGGAGAAAGCTATTACAGAATACGATAGCAGTAAACGTAGGATGCAGTTGTAGAAAATTGAAGCTTGCCGACATATTCAGACCCAGTATAAGAAGACCCAATCGGATCATCAAAGCTTCAACAACAACATCATCATCATCAAGATCAACATCAACTACTAACAAGAAGAAGAAGAAGAAAAAATCCGATCTCTGCAACTCGTCGACAAGTTCATGGGATAAAGGTACAGGTTTATCAACTCTATCTCTGAATGATGATGAAGATGATTCTAATACCACATTCGATACAACCCCGCGCTATTATTCAGAACCCGAACCTACAGATTATTCAAGTGACCCGAATAAGAAGGTGAAAGGGTATGGTAGAATCAATGAAAGTTTAGCAATTGAGAAGGATTCTGATGACCCGTATGTTGATTTTCGACATTCCATGCTGCAAATGATTTTGGAGAAACAGATTTACTCGAGAGATGATTTGAGAGAGCTTCTTCAATGCTTTTTATCTCTGAATTCTCCTTATCACCATGAAATCATTATCCAGGTTTTTACAGAGATCTGGAATGGAGTTTTCTCTGTAAAACCTTATAATAATTACTAATTAGTAATTACTCCACTAATTCTAGTTTTTTAATTTCTAATTAGGCCGTCATCACGTGGTTTTAGGTTTCGTACGTGTGTTTAGTCGCATGATTTGTTTCACACTTCTAGTTGTTAATGTAAC
The DNA here is from genome assembly GCA_023531295.1 of Papaver armeniacum. Lineage (NCBI taxonomy): Eukaryota > Viridiplantae > Streptophyta > Magnoliopsida > Ranunculales > Papaveraceae > Papaver > Papaver armeniacum. The sequence continues at coordinate 7,135 of JAJJWW010010289.1, read as the reverse complement.
GTAGGGTGCAATGGTGTACGAATGAAGTGGTAAAATTTTAGGAAAGGTTAGATTTTTTTTTTATTTTTTTTTTTTGACAATGTTGTTGATCATGACTGAAATGTAGAAAAACAAAATGGCGTTTTAATGAGAGAGTGATATCTTTTTGTCAATTGCACAGTTCTTTTATTTTACGAAAGTTAAATAAATAGTACCACTACTAGCTTGAGATATCTTCACTGCTCATGTAGGAGCATGTAATTACTAATGCAGCAGCAATGCTTCAAACAAGTAGCTGTATGAGTATGTAACTGCTAATGGGCACCACCAATGCTTCAAAAATGGTTCATCTTTGCTCAAAATTTTAGGAAACACACGTGCTGGGATTGGGATATGAAAATGAATTGATCACGCCTGATACAATAATGCTAGGTTTATCGGGACTCAATCCCTTGAGAAATCCCGTCCCTCACATTACCTGGGACCCACTGCAGTCTTTCCCAATCCAAATGCTGAGATACGTTCCCCTACTTTGTCCGATCCCCTCACGGGATTTCACCCGGTTTTTTTGGGCGTGAGTGTAGCATCACTCCGCCTGATATGCATAGAGAAAAAGATGGGGCTTTTCCTTTTAATGGAAGATGATATATTCTTTGTCGAATGTAATGTTCTTCTTTTGCCAAAACTCTCATGGGATAAATCTGGGATAATGAATCGAGACCCTTGGTCATTTCCCTCTTTAACCCGCTATCAATTTCGATGCTAGAATTATTGCTCTCTTCATCATTTAGATTGTGCCACGTCTTGTGCCTTAATTGTTTCAGCATCAATAGTCCCAGCTCTAGCAAGGTCGTCTTTTTTTTTTCATCTTTACCAATGACATATACTTGTAATGCTATTACGAGTTAAGTGAATGAGTTAACAAAGAGTTGTAGTTGAGATACCTTAATTGCTCATGTCTTCTTGATAATGTCAGTCATGTTACTTACTGATGCACAGCAATGCTTCGAAAAATGACAATCACAACGGATCAACTTTGTTCAAAGTTTCATGGTCTGACTTCTGATATCAAGTTGGGTCATAAAGAGGCCAACACGGGACAAATGTGCCTGCTCAATTGTTCGTGTTGTACACAAATGGTCACTAAGTCGGCCCACCAGCAAACACTTGAAATGGTACGTGCACCCCTATGGTTGTCAATCTAATAGACTGACGATTATTTAAACTTATGGCTTGAATACATCACCTTAATGACATGATATGATGAAGGTGGAAGAGATAAGTAGTTGCAAAACATTAACTTCCAAACTTAAATGATCATTGCTAAGCTGTGACTTCTTCTACTGTATCTAGTCTAGCTAGAGAATAGCATATGTACCACCATCCACGTTATAATGACGCTGTTTAAGTGTGTCTTACACTCTCACTGCATTGGAAAGGCCGTTGAACAATGTCAGCGAAAATAAATCTAGAGTAGATTATACTTCATATCCCATTCAATTGATTGTCCTCTGATCAGGATCTACAGAAGAAAAGATTTGACACACCAGGCCAGGCGACAACCACAGTTTTTTTTCACAGATTTCCTTTACTATTAAAATGATATCATGAGGGTCTACCTTGTAGGCCTGAAATTTTATGTAGTAATAGTAGTAGTAATTATGAACATTCAGGGTAATAAAGTGGGGTTACAATTTCTCATGATCAAAGCAGACCTATGAGGACATCATTTGAAGATTTATAGGCCACTGCAATACCCACAATCCAATAAAAAGATGTCTCATTTTGTACCATCTCTTTGCTTCCAAGAGGATCCGATTAGCTTTTGTTTTGCTTTCATTGTAACAGAAGATCCATGTCATTTTCTACGGTACATTTCACCAAACTTTTTAGGCCTCTTCCTATGCACATGCCAAAAAAATGGTGTTTGGCATGCCAGGTGGCATGCCAAACCATTTGCGCCACTATGGGGAAACCGCGGAGCGATCGAATCCCTAGCGAGAGATATTGACAATATCGCCAGCAATAAAGTCTTTATCGCTGGCGATATTGTCAATATCGCTCGATAAAAACAATAACGTCTTATTTGCGGTACAATGGTTATCGCCAAGTAGTTATTCTCACGGCTAATTCCCCATGGTTCCTATATATACGTCATTTTACCTCGATTTAAAACTCACACTGCTTCTAAAGATATTACTCCTTTATTCTCAATTTTAAGCTTCACAATGTCGAGATCCAATGAAGAAAGGGATATTATTATGAATATGTTCGGGTTACGAAAGAAGAAAGTTATCGTATGAGGTTGCAGAAATTGACGAAGAGGAAGTCAAGATGAGAATCTAATCGAAACTATGATGCTTGTACATACGGTCAAATACCAAGAGTTCCAGAGCCCAAAGAAGTATTATCAAGAAGATATACGTATCGAGGGAGGGAATTTTACCATCGAAGCTCATGCACGATTATTTTCTTCCCAATTGTGTGTACTCGATCGAGATTTTCAAGGTCGATTCCGCATGCCTCGTCATCCGGTGAAAAAGATTATTGAAGAGCTTTGTCGAGTGGAACCTCAATTCAATTATCAGTTTGATGCAATCAATATTAGAGGTCATAGTCCCGAACAAAAAGTTACTTCGGCTTTAAGGATTCTAGGTTATGGCACTCAAGCGGATGCGAATGATGAGTACCTTCGTATGGGTAAAACAACTTCTTACACTTACCTTTCATTGTTCTCGTGAAGTAATGATTAATCATTTTGGTCCAACATATTTACGAAAACCAACCGACGAAGATGTTAGACAAATATTAAGGGAGAATGAGGAAAGGGATTCCCGGGAATGCTAGGTAGTCTCGATTGTATGCATTGGGTATGGCATGGATGCCCTGTTTATTGGGCGGTCAATATAAAGGTCATTATCCAAAACCAACAGTTATCCTAAAATTCTTTTGCTTCTTACGATTGTTGGATATGGCACACTTTTTTTGGTCTTCCGGGTTCAGAAAATGATATTAATGTTTTGCACAAGTCGCCTCTCTGTTTGAAGATTTGAAGTATGGAATTTCTCCATCCGTCCGTTTCATGATCAACGGCCATCGGTACACTCATGGCTATTATCTTGCGGATGGTATCTACCCAAAATGGTCCACCTTGGTTCAATGCTACCGTCAGCCTCCTGGCCGGTGCATTGGGCCGTTCATACCGATATTTTAACGATGCCCAAATGGCACTGAGGAAGGATGTGGAACGCGCTTTTGGAATTTTGAAGAGGAAGTTCGCTATCATTTGTGGCCCATATCGTGGGTTGAGTCCTCGTGAAATGCACAAGACTATGCTCACTTGCATAATTCTTCATAACATGGTAATTCAGAAACCAGACGTGATTCGGATTGGATTAACTATGATGATGAAGATTTGAGGCCAGAGATTCGACCTGAAAGAGGCCTCCCTGCAAGAAATTATGGTCAAATGACTAACTACATTCAGAACCGTAATTTGTATGACCAGTTAAGAGATGATCTGAGATTGAATCTTTGGGCAGAGCATGGAAGATGATTTTATGTATTTTTCTTAATGTTTTAGCTTGATTTAAGTTATGTTATGTATTGTTATTTTTCTAATTAATAAGCTTCAACATTTCATTTCAAACTAATATTAATTGGAATGCACAACATATCAAATTAAAACTTAAACTAGAACATTAAAACTTAAACTCCATACATTAAACTAGTTAGAAACTAGTACATTAATCATTTAGAGGAATTATTTCATCAAACTCATCATCAGTTCCATCATCATCATCTTCTTCATCACGGTTGTTAGTAAATCCACTTGCTTTTCAATCTGTGCTTGAATCCTGTCAAATTCGATTTGCCATACATGTTTTTGTTGGGCGTTCATAATTGAGGTGTTAGCTTGAAGAATGTTATGCTTGTCATAGTCAAACTGGAATTTTTCTTGAGAAAGACGACTTTTCTTACTCTCCCGGTTTGAATTTTCCTTTGAATGGATCTTTCCTTCGCGATGGTCTTTTGATAATCCATAAACTCCGCCATGTTAAATCCTACGGAACTCCCTCCTTCTTGAGCTAATTTTCTAGCCGCTTTTGCCTTATTCCTCCTGGAAGTTTTCCCTTAGTATTACCATCAATATAATTATTGAAAACTACGTTGGAATTTGAGCTTGTAGGGGTATCTGGTGAAGAATTTGATGGACCTTGTGAAAATGGTGAAGAATTTTGTGTTGAGGGAGAAGAATTATATGGTGACTTTTCAGGTACTATTTGATTATTTGCTAAGTAATCGGGATTATATTTGCTCAAACCCTTCAAAATATGATAACAACTTTCGAAAGCAAACCATTTACCATGTTTTCGTTGCCAATCTGCACGAACCTCTCTTTCAAAATCAACATCGATCGACCACTTTCCTTTCCTTTTCTCTTGGCTTGCATTATCAATGCGGCATAAGCGGCTACTTCCCTAATGATTACAATGAAGTGTTACGACAATCCTTTTGCATCACGACCATTGATGTTCATGGTTTGTTCTTCATATTTTTGAAATATATTATCCCACATGGTGTTACCATGTTGGTGTGCACCACCGATACAATCTTGGGTAAAAAAAACATAATTACGACAAATACATTCATCTTCTATCATGGTGTATTTTGCACCACGGACTCGATTCTTCTTACCTTTGCCTTTGCCTTGAGTTTGTGCTTGTGAATCCATTTTACAAGAAAATATAATTGTAGAGGAGTTGTGATAGTTTTAGATTTGAAAAAGATTGAGAAATTAAGAAATTCTAGAGAGTTTTAGAATTTTTGGTGTGAGTTGATATGAGTTTGAAATCAGGTATTTATAGAGGGGGGAAATTGTAGCCGTTAGATGAAGATCTGACGGCGATTATCATAGTACCGAGCGATAGATTGACTTGTCATTTGTCGAGTTCTTGACCATCGAACGATTCTTTGACCATCGAGCGACCGAGACTCTATCGCTCGCTGGAAACTCTGTCGTGTATGCCTATATGCCAGAAATAACATATTGGCATATGAGTTTGGCAGTTTGGCATACCCATAGTGGGTGCATATATGCCAAATACCATGTTTTGGCATGTGCATAGGAAGAGGCCTTAGGTCTATCAGAAAAAAAGAAGAAGATCCTTTTAGCAAACAAAAATTCTAAACAAACTGTGATTTTAAACCACAAGAAAACCTCACAGACACAACAAATCTCATAAGCGGGGCCCCTGTTAATCCCTATAGCACGGGCCCTATCAATTCTGTGTCTACGTGGTTTTCCCGTGGTTTAAAATCACAGTTTGTATAGAAGCACTGTTTTCCCGCGGTTTAAAATCACGGTTTGTATAAAAGCACTGTTTAGCAAATTATAGAGCCCACATTTCCCTGCAACACCATTGACAACTTTCAAAGCAAGACAGCAGCTAACAAGCCTAGCTAAAAATACAGTAAGGTCGTGCATTTTGGAGAAAATGTCCACCTTCATCTTTAATGTGGTTTATCCCAAACCAACAATGGCTTGTTTTCTTATGCTAGTGGAAAACATAGTTTTCTTTTATCTTTTTGTCCGCAGAAAATTTTATCATTGAGCCTGTGCAAACGCCAACATTATGTAATGAGTGTAGGTGCAAATAATCCACAGAGCTAGGTGGAACCATCCTAGCCAAGGGCGCACCAAGTGAAACAAGTACTGAAAGCACTGAATCACCTCATCAGGCCTGGGCGCGAGGAAAGAGGAACAGAGACAGCTCGAGAAGTCGACATAAAGGAGAAAAGCTATGATGTGATGCTCATCGAGTTCGAGGACAATTAATGCACTGACAGGGTTGGTGAAGAGATAAGAGAAGCTCGGCCGAAGCGAGACTCGGCCAAGAATCTGAAGGGCGACACCGATCACCTCCACCAAACGAACGACATCGGGTGATGACACCGCTCGGCTAGATAATTCGGCCCGAGGAAAAGGAGAGATCAACCGAGGCACCAGCAAGTCGCCCAAGAAGAACATCCAGGAAGCTGTACCAGGCTCAACACTGTAATATCGATGTATCATCACTTACAGCTATAAATAGAGATCGTGTAGGAAGGAAGAGAGGAGGATTTTTTGGATAGGAGAGAAAAGAAGTGAGAGAACAGTGCTGAGTGTTTGGTGAGCATTGTTGTGCATATTTGATCCTTGTAATCTTGTGTGAAGTAATAAGATCATCTCTTAACCCCCATGGACGTAGGTAATCATGCCGAACCACGTACATCTTGTGTTCTTCTATGTCTTTTGTTTATTTACCTTTTAGCATAGATCTTTGGACGTATGAGTAGGATTTTCTACATCTACAATGAGAATCATGAGTTTCATTTATGAGAGGATTAGGTTACAGAAAATAGTCTTTAGCTACTTACTTGTAGATGAATCAAAACAAAATACAACTAAGAGAAAAGAGGCAGGTGACATAAGTTACTCTCTTGGGCCGTCTCCTATGGGGTAGCGAATCAAGAGATTTGTCATATATGTAGGCCAAGCACTATCGCAACCTAATTGAAGCTAAATGAAATGAGCATGAAGGTGGTAAGGGGCATCGTTCAACTTAACCACACGGAAAGCTAACCAGGTTATAGCTGGTATAGCTGACTATCTGGATAATTAAGAAAGTTAATTAACCAGGTTATAGCTGGTATACACGGCTGTGTTGCATCGGATGAGTGTGGGAAGTTTCTAGCTACCAAATCACTGATTTAGAATCCCTAAATCAAACAATCTCATAATTTTTTCTACATCTAAAAAAACCCATCTACACTAGTTCTAACAAGCAAATACAAAGGTTCCACGAGCTTGTCGTCTGACCGAGCAATACAACCCTAAAATATCCGAAAGGAAAAAAAATGCAGTGGGACCATTTACAGGCCATGACACATTTTCCAAGCTTACATATTGTACGGTCATTCTCATGCACTCAAGTCTCAAGTTGGATTTAGGGAGCAAATAAATGTATTGCTTCAACATTACCTGTAGAGCCCATCATCTCATGAATGAAGAAGAACTATCTTGAATGTCACTGTATACCATCCACCATGAGCAATTCTTCCCATCCTCAATTCTAGGGCCAGCAGAAGAGGTACCCTGTTCCACAGTTTATTA